>JBCJKH010054134.1:0-14494 GCA_039877255.1 Loriculus beryllinus
CCATGGATTTTATGGGAGGATATGTCTGCTATATACGGTATGAAAAGATTTTGGAGAAACAACTAGGCAGCAGTTGTGTTAAAAATTTTCTGGTAGGTCTGAGTTTCTAAGTGACTATCGGTGTTTGTAAATCGGTGCAAATTTGGATAATCTTTTCAAATTGACTCCATGCTTCTTTTGAGGAAAAAAAGAATATAGTATGTGCACACCCAAGCAGCTGAGTCCTTCAGTGGCAGCTCTGAAATACAGCAGACTCTATCTAAATGATGTTTTCATTAAATTCATTCATTCAAGTTCATTGCGATCTGTCAGAATTACAACAGATTATAATTATGTTCAAAACTCCTAAGAATTGTAAATACTGCTGTTTCTAGAATCCACACATGAGCCGTAGGAAACTGTTAGGTTTCCTAAGGACAAATAACTCTGTTGTCTGGATTTCTCAGGTTTCATTTGATGAACTGTTAATGCTTAAATCTATTCTATATCTCTTTGACTGAAGACATCAGACATCTACCTATGCTATTTATTTCTTTCATAAAGCATCAAACTGGCTATTATTACTGTTACCTTGCAGTCTGTGTGAGAGCCAAAACTTAATTTTAGCCACAGTCATACATGTTGACTCCCATGATTCAGGCAAGAGGAAAAGACTCAAAGATAGTAGAAATGATAATTATTGCTTAAATCACAGTCAAAATCTCACAAAAGACTTTTTCCCCAGGTGCTTCTTGATCTTGCCAGTCTGATTTTTGAAGAGCAGCAATCTTTGGAAGTGATTCTGAAGAAGATAGCTGCCACTATAATATCCTTCATGCAAGTGCAGAGGTGTACCATCTTCATAGTGGATGAAGATAGTACTGTGAGTATGGTTTTTTTCTGAAGGCAGAAGTGCTTATTCCCTGGGAGCAGCATAGGCTTCCCTCCATTCTGACTCAGTAGTATTTTAAACCCATAGTATGTTCTGTCGCCTTTTTGTCCTCTATCTTTTCTTTTACAGTGTCTGCTCAGGTTAGCTATTGACTTGGGAGGCTTTGGTCTTTGTGTAGGCTAGACTGCCATTTTAAGCAGGCGTTCTTCATTGCCTTTTGACAAACTCTGGCTCTGAGCTCTCTCAAACTCTTTCATATCTCATTTTCTTGGCTACAGGTGTACCATGGAAGCAAGGAAAATGCTGGGGAGGAAAACAGTGTAGCCTTTGCTTCCTGTGCAGAATCAGTTTTGATAGCACCTCTTATTTCTTGAGTATGTCTAAGCAGGGAGTATCAAACAAGGTGTATAAACAGAATCATGCCCAAGACTGTGGCTCACTGAAGCAAAGCAAAACTGCTTTTCAATTCTTCCACCTCTATTTCCTTCCTATTGAAAATAGGCAGCAGAAAAAGGAGCAGAATACAATGCTGTATGCCCTAGTCTTTTATGGGCTTTGCTACTTTTATCTTTGCTGCTTGTTACAGATGCAGGTGTACTAAGATCCAGAAGTAAGAAAAGCATTTCCAGGTTCTGTAATACAGAAGTAACACACATTACTTGTGATCATCTGCCACAATCCCATCTCTCACTGTAGAAAAGTCACTTGTGCATGCAAGGTTACAGAAGAGGAATTTGGGTAATTTTTGTGTTAACCTATTCACACTGTCCCTGCAAGTTAGGTAAACTCCAGCACCTAGTTTGCAGTCTGTAGTTTGAATCTTTTGTACAGAGGGAATCTAATTTTTCTCTGTTTACACTTCTCAACTGTTAAAAAAAGCTGAATGAAAAGTCAATATGTTTAAAATGCTTTGATGTCCTCGCCTGTCAAAGCATAGCTGGTCTAGAATGTTGAAATAAAGAAGTTCTGTGTTGTCAGATTGGGCACAGCCTATAAATACTGTCTTCTCAGAGTGATCAGTAGAGATTAAAGACATTCCAATAATATTTAAAGTTGTATCAGGGGGTATTTTTGTGGTAGGATCCTCTATGCTTGCTGCTGGATGAAGTCAAGTAATTTTACTCTTGTCTTTGTTACAGATTAGGTTTTGATAACTGCAACAAGCTTTTCATGAATAGCACTATTCTAATTCATGACAATCTGATACTCCTATATATTAATATATCCTCTTGGTATTCCAGGATTCATTTTCCAGTGTCTTTCACATGGAATCTGAGGAGTTAGAAGATTCAGCTGAAAAACTGAAGAGGTAAAACAATGAATTAAAGCTTTTGTATATCCCAGCAGAATGTTGAAGAAACTGTGATTTATTTATATTTTTTTTCTTTTTGTAATAACAGACCTTATTTCCCCTGGGTACCATGTATTACTGCTATTTTCACAGAGCAGGTTTTGCCCTGAAATGTACATAGACAATCATTATTGCCTTAAAAAGGTCTGAGCAATACAGGAGTGCAGGGCCTGATCACTTTGTCAGGTCTAAGTACATAGTTGTATTGCAAGGCTAAACTACGGGAATGTGCAGAATGTGTGAAGATGTGAGAATCTAAATTGCTGGGCTGCTCTAATACTGATCTGTGAGAAATCTGTGTAGATAACTGTGTTGTAGCCACATTAATAGATACAAATCCTATTTATAATTTTAATAGATTATTTTAATAATTACTCATATTTCATGGATAGTGAAACTGACTCAAAGAACAAGACTAACTATATCAAGAATAAAGTTCTAACTTTCTGAGAAACCATTAGGAAGTTCAACTGGGAGGGAGAAAAAGATGTAAGCACAGCTGAATTGAAATAAACAGATTATATAGTTTCTAAATCTAGCCTGAACCTTGGTATTGAAGTTTGAAAATTATTGTCTCCATAACTTTTCTCTGTCATCAAAACCAGTTGTTTCAAATAATGTCAAAAGTGAGACACAGTTGTATATAAAATAGACTACTCAAAGATAGGGTGCAGAGAGAAAATGGAGGTTTCTGTACACCTTCAATCTCTTTGCAGTGAACATTTGTTATATCAAATTTAATTCCATATATTGGAAAAATATGTCCAAAGTGTGTTGGTTGAGCAGCTAAAAACTGTTGAGCTAGAATAATTTTAGACAATGTACAACAAGAAAGTACAGAGGTACCACAGGGTGAAAGGCAGAGTTCCTGGTTACCTCTTCTTCCACACCATGGAAATAGTAAAGAGAACTTACCCTTCCTATTCATTATCCCTTTCATGGTTACTAGTTAGTGGACTCAAAATGTAATTTACTGGTTGCATGGGCCCTCAGTAAATTGTTTCTCATAACTGGTAGAAAAGAAATCTGGGAGGCTTAGTGCTTATCCGAATCTTACATATCACGTGTATCTTATAATCACAGTTATATGCCAAGAACTGTACTGTGGGGTCAACAACTGGAGTTAGAACCCTATACTTGAAGGGCACGATCTGGGCAACAGCAGAAATATAATGACATGGATTAGATGGGAAGTACTACTTTACATAACAAATTTCAGGTTTATTATTTAATCAAGGACCCTGAATCAAACCCCGAATCAGACCAGTTTTCACAATTGTGTGGCATTGCCCTCTGTAACCAACTTTGTGAAATAATGAAAGGGCAATTTTTTTTTCCTCCAGCACTGTGGACATCCTTACACCAGAAGGATTGCTAATGCCAAGTCAAACGTCACAGGGAAACTACAGAAGCTTAAAGAGAATAGGTTTATTACTAGGACATACGTCCTTTTCCAAAGCAGGCAAAGGATCCAAGAGAACCGAAATGCCTTAATTGAATACACTGTGGCTAAAAAAGTAGGTGGATTCTGTAAAGATATTTTATGTCCTCTTTTGGAATAAAGAGTTCTATTTCAGTAACAGAATCCCCATGCCACTGATTATGCCTTTACTTTAGAACAAATTTGAAACAAACTTGAAACTTAGCAGAAAATTCACAAACATGTCTGCTGCACTCCATTTAAAAAAATGTGAATTTCATCCAGTATTGATTTTTCAGGTGTGTCAGATTAGTGAATGGAGTTTGTTCTCAAAAAGTTTTGTTTATTTCAATATAAACCCAGTTGTTCATTCTTTATCCTTCATCTATATAAACTGTACTAATTTGTTTATTTCTTAAGTTTGCTGTTCAGTGTTAACATTGTTGAATATTAAAGAAATGGTGGCACATATAAATTAATCCACTCTGCTGTTTTGTGATGACAGCTGGATTAAGATACAGGATTTGAACTCAACACTGTTATATATCTGTTGGTTATATCCTTTCCTCATACAGGAAAGATATTACAGTTGCCTCCTTTGTATAATGAAATGACCCATTTTCATACAAAGGAAATAATAATAATATTGTATCCTTCAGGGACTCTGATGCAAACAGAATCAATTATATGTATGCTCAGTATGTCAAGAATACAATGGAGCCTCTCAACATCCCAGATATCTGCAAAGACAGAAGATTTCCCTGGACAGTACGTAAAATAAGATTAGATTTAAAATTCAGAAAATGTGTTTTTCTGTTTACCTTTCAAACCTTTTTTGTTTTTCTCTTATTATTTCTATTAATTTAATGGCCACAGAATTACGCAAACACAAAGGAAGGTACCTTTGCTTGCTAAAATTAATTATCAATGAAGAAACTACAGTACTCACACAGTGGGCCAGGTGGCTGGGGGGGGGGGATTTATCCCTACAACCACTGTTAAAAAAGCTTTACATTATTTTCTCAATAAATAGACAGTGCAATGTAGAGTGCTTGCAATATGTTCTATGGAAAACACTGAAGTGAAGAAAGTTGGAAGTTTTCATAGTAATTCTCAGTAGTTTACAGTGACTGTTGAGAGACTCCCATGAGTTCCTTCCCTTTTATCCTGTCTTTCCCTTCTTATTCTGGCAAAGATTAATGTTATAGATGCAAGTTCTTTGCTGTTTTGGAGATAGAACAACTCCACTTTTCTTTGGGAGCTTTTGCTTCACACTTCATCAAGTGTGGTATACTACTGAGCACATGGATACTGCAGAGTTAGGAGGGAAGGTCACTTGGCAAGACTCAGACTACAGTCAGGTTGCCTTCAAAGTCATCATAAACAAAAAAAAATTTGTAATTCCATATTTTCCTGTCCATGGCAAAATTAGAAAGACGTCTGCTCTTACTGTGTTTAAGCCTGTTGGCTTGAGGGGCTCAGGGGGAGGGTGCTACGTGGAAGAGGAGTTGTTACGATCAGCAGATAGCTCTACCTAACTCTGTTCTCAGATGCACAATGAAAAAAAGTCAGTGTCTGGTGTGATTATTTCAGTAAGTGGAAAGAAGGAGCAGGCTCATGGAGGGAAGCTGCGTTTCTTCTGTTTTTCCATGTGCAGGGTTTCATGGGTGTTCTGGAATGGGTTTCTAGGAAGGATCGAGCAACACAGGAATTGAGTGCTCACCACTTTGCAGTAAAGGGCCCAAAGTTATCTTAACTGCAGGAGGGGAAATAAAAACAGAATCAGGCAGATGATATACTGTATAGACCGATAAAGAAAGACGTGATTATTTTGAAAACATTTTAAGGTAAAATTGAGAGTCACCCAAACAGCTGTGTGTCTAAATAAGGCCTTGCATTTTGTCAGCAGGGTTAGAGTTCTTTTGCATTTTACCCTGGAATCTAGATTACTTACACAGGAATTTTGGATAATGATTTTCAACACCCAGTTGCTCCACCACCGTGTAGGAGCAGTCTCAAGGCAGAGCTGTAGTTTTCCTACCTATTGTTCTTTAGATCATAATTTGGTCTCCTCTAAGCCTCCTTTCATTGTATTGGTGGATTAATAAAGGGATCTCAAACAAACCAAATGGGTCAATGAAAATTTTACAGCCACAAAATGCATAGTTAGCTTAAAGTCAGGTAGTTACTTTTGTTTTATGACATCTGTTCTCTGTTCTTTATATTACCATATTGCAAGTGAAGGGATCTTTACTCTCATCACTTGATGAGAGTAAAAAAGTGTCCTAAAGCCCATCTGATCTCTTTTCAGCTGCACTGAGTGGAACTGTTTGTAATTTTCATGGAAGTGGTACCTTCTTATGAAAGAATCTGTTATAAAGTTAGCACATTGTTAGCACAATTACACAAGCCACTGTAGACTCCTACTGAATCAAGATTATCATCATCATATTTTACTATTACTCACCAAAGCTTGTATCAGGTATGGTGTTTATTATACTGTCCAGCCAAGTATGTGCAAACTCTCTGAACACATGGTTTACTTTTGAAGGACTATGTAAGCCAAGAATAGCTGTAGATCCCAGCTCTACAGCTTTTTCACTTTTTTCACTTTGAATATTAGTCTTTAAAATTATAACTATATTTTTTGTTTGTTTAACAGAATGACAGTGCAGAAAATGTAAGTCAACACATAAAGAGTTTGCTGTGTACACCAATAAAAAATGGGAAAAAAAATAAAGTGATAGGTAGGTATCTTTACAAAAAATATCTTTATATATTTCAAAGAAGTATTTCTGTGCTGTGCTGTAGAATCTCAGCAACATGGAATCTCAACCCACGAAAAACGATCCTTAATCATCATGTTTTCACATACACTGCAACCTTGACTGTAAACTGCTTATCTAGTAACTTACCAAGTATGTACAGATACTTCACTGGTTTTATACTTGAAATCAAAAACTTTCTGTAAGCAAAATTATTTTCATTGCTTCCTGTTCAGAGACTCAGTTACCCCTATTGCTTGTGCAGACCTTTTTACAAGGCAGTGAAAGGAAGAGAAGACCTAAGTCAGTAATAAACCCTTCAGGCCTGAGTTGTCTGTAGTGCTGGGCTTTTAGGAAGCAGTGGTGGCATGTGAAAAGGTGATCTGAACTGCACAAATATTGACAATTTCCTCAAATGAGACTCAGCTATGCAAAGATTCGTACATTAGAAGGTCAGCTGCTGTGCCATTTTTGGTGCTACCAACTGTCCTTCGGATGTGCCCACTTCTATCTGTGGAGCCAATAGTCTTATACACTGGGAGCCAATAGTCTTATAGTAAAAGGTTTAAGTGTCTAAAGCTACCCAGTGTAAGTATCTCTGCAGTGTCTCCTTCATTTTGATAGAACTAGTTTTCTTCTGTTTTAAAGAGTGGCCATAGTTTCCTGGCGTAGCATTTTCAGAAGTAATTTGACATCACTTAGGCCTAGATGCTTATGGAAACTTCGAAGTCTAGCTGTCTCTAGTTCCCTAAAACTTTTAGGTGGCTGTAGTCTGGGTCCTCAATGACAACACCTAAAAAGCTTTGAGGATCTGGTCAGGGAATAACCTTAAGTCTTGCATGGAGTTTCTGGTTCACCTTAAACATAGGGATGATGATGCTTTTGGAAATTACCAGGACTTTTCCAATTCCAGGAAGAGTAGAATGCGTATCAGCCTGCTTTCCTGGCATCAGTAAGTTCCACAAGCAAGCAGAACATAATATATACTGATTCCGAGACAGCAGCATGAATCTAGCTTCCACAGCTTAAAAAATATTTGGCAAGTAAATGTTAAAGAGTTCCAAGAATGCATTTTTTAATGATCTTCAAATAATTTTTCTTGAGAATTGTGGCAGAATTGCATAATCCAATGTATATAATAAATATGAGGTCCCTTTTCCATGAAGAAAAGTTTGGTTGTTTTTTTGGTTTTGTTTTGGGTTTTTTTGTGGGTTTTTTTTTTTTTTTGGTGGGTTGGTTTTTTTTTTTGATGTGGGGTTTTTTGGGGTTTTTTTTTGTTTGTTTGGGTTTTTTTAAGTTTGTTATGTTTTTTTTCTTTTGGTTGGCTTTTTTGAACTTCTGAAGCAGAAAGAGAAGCATCATCTTTACCTGATCGAGTTCTCTGAAATTCCTTTTGATATCAGCTTCTTAAATTAGTTCTTTTATTACTTTGTTTAAATATTCTACCAGACTCTAGAAGACCAAGACAAAGATTGAACTGTTGAACTTTAGCGATATCTCACTATGCTTTTAGTACTGGTGAGACAGTCACATCTGACCTCATATGTTTTTTTCTACTGTTATTTACTGTGGAAATTGAAACTGAAAGTTTTATTCAGGCTACCCATTTAGGTGGGTTTTACAACTCTGAGTAATTCTCACTAGGAAATGTTCTTTAAATTCTTTGAAGGTTTCACAGCCTGCCTAATGTTCAGATCTGTAATAGGGCAAGGTTAAGAAGTTGTCTTTAGGACAATACCCAGAATTTCCGTTAGCATACTATATACTATGTAAGACTATTATTATAAGTGTACTTTTTCATTTTTAAGATTTAGATTTTCATTTCATTTACCAGAATTTGGTAAGTGTGCTGTGCAGATGGGCAAGGGGTGGGAAAAACTGTCCATCGCAAAATTGAGCAAATATTATTGACAAGAAAGATGAAAAGAACTTTTTCATTCTCTCAAATCTAAAGCTTTAGAGAATTTTTCTGTTGTTTCATAACTATGTCCCAATAAAAGACTTCTGAGTTTCTTTAACTGTAACATATGGGCCCCTCAATGCTTTGGGGAAGCTTCTGAAAAGATTAAAAGGTCTTAAGTACTAGATAGTATATTTCCTGCAGTTCCCCCATTTTTTTTCTTTTTTTAGGAGAATTGTGCAAATACTATTTCTTTTAAGGATTCTTTTGGCTTTGTGACTTATGCAATGTTGAGTCCTAATCTTGTGTTCATTACAACACAGTTGCTGTGGAAATAATTAGAATGTCGTAAACAGTACTAAACAGAGATCTGAAAGTGAGTTTCATGACATTTTGTTATAGAGTGGTTTAAGTCAGCTTCTTTTTCCCAGGAAAAGTTAATCTTGCTCTTAGTTAATCTTTATTTGCTGGGATTATGTTTTTTTACTATTATTCAAGCATATAGTAATCTTATTCCGAAAAGGTTCAGGATCCTGTTTGCAGTAGTCATTCACCAGAACCCCTGCCACAACAGTTTACAGATGCAGTTACAATATTACTGATCTCTTTAGAGGTGACTTTTATACTAAAATAAGATCCCCAAACAGAACGTATTTTGGAAACAAGACAGTATTCCACTGGCAACAGACATTAAATTTCTACATGTAATACCAGTGTTCTTCTAAAAACACAGTTTGCAAGTGACCAGGAAAATCCTTGCTTTTATCCTTGAAACTGTTAGTACTTACACTCATGAGAGTGAGAAGACATTTGGACTCATTTAAAAGAGACTAATCACCCCCAGAGCAGTTTTGGCCAAAGACAACGTATACTTAACAGTGCAGCTGCTTTAATACTCTGATTTCTTAGCAGAAACTGCCTAAAAAAAACCCTGTCTAAAAGTAAAGCGAGGTATATGTGTGAATTGCCCTCTGCTTAAAAACTGGGTCAAGGATCTGAGTTGCAGCAAGGTTTGGTAGAAGTTACCTGTCAGTGACATGTGCACATCAAAGTCCAGAAATTCTTAATAAAAAATAAACAGATGCACCTACCCACAAGTTTGAACCTAACAAGTCAAAGATGCTTTTCAGTGAGCTCAGCAGTCTTCGGAGCAGGCTGTAATTCAATCACATCCTCATAGAATCAGGGAGTGTACTTTAGCTTTGAGCCTCAACTTGGGTATTCTCTGTTTAGTTCATTTATTTAAAAAAACTTCCAGTACTGACTCAAATAAGGAAGTGAAAACTCTGTGTACCACTCTTCTGACTTTCATAAATGTTCTTTTGGCATGGTTACAAAAGTCTAATTAGCCTCTAAAGGACAAATTGTCTTTAGGGATTAAATCAATCTAGAATACTATTAATAATAAAATGACCCTGGAATTTCACAAGATAGTCATGTCTGTAAAGCCCTACATTTGTGGTTTACAAATCCTAATAAATACTTTTGAATCTACTAAATAATATAGAACATTTTAGCATTTACTCTGTAATACAGTGAAATTACTCTAAAAAAACTCTGGTGAAAATCCTATAGCACTCCTGTGTGTCACCTTTATGTCTATTGCTGGTTTATACTGTAGGCTAAGCTGTTGTAGCCTCAATTTTTCTGTTGATGTTCCACACAATAGGTGATATGTTGGCAGTTCTCTGTTTCACATCTTTTAACTTCTGTATATGTAATTTCTGTATATATAATTTCTGCATAGGGGTTTGTCAACTTGTGAATAAGATGGAAGAAAATTCGGGCAAAATCAAAGCTTTCAACAGAAATGATGAACAGTTCCTGGAAGCATTTGTCATCTTTTGTGGCTTGGGGATCCAGAATACACAGATGTATGAAGCTGTAGAAAGAGCCATGGCCAAACAAATGGTGACATTAGAGGTGAGCTTAAAATCTAGGTGGTCTTTCATTAGCTCAAATGGATCCTAAATTCTTCCAAGATCCGCTCTGTTCTACACAGAAGTACAGCTGTTTGCATGGATACAGAAGAGAAATTATTCTCCCCTACAAGAACAGCATTTGGCCTGTTGAGTTGCACAGGAATTTCTTTGCTTGTTTCTGTATCTGCCAGCAGACTGTTTAACTTGGTATTGTATTTTAACCTTACTCATGTGATACTGTGGTGAGCTGAATGCATATTTTCCTCTACATGAGGCTACACATTGGCAAAATAGTGGCTTTGTTCTGTTGCATAGGAAGAGGAAACAGTTTGGTGGATTAGGGGCTTCCTTTTCTTGTCTGAGGTTTTCTGTGATGGTTTTAGCTCAGTCCTTTAGACAAACCAGATTGTGGAGTAAAAGCGGCATTATAGTAGGTTTTCAGTAAT
This sequence comes from Loriculus beryllinus, assembly GCA_039877255.1. Classification (NCBI taxonomy): domain Eukaryota; kingdom Metazoa; phylum Chordata; class Aves; order Psittaciformes; family Psittacidae; genus Loriculus; species Loriculus beryllinus. The sequence continues at coordinate 10,676 of JBCJKH010054134.1, forward strand.
TTCCTCAGGCTCCATCAGACCATATCAAGATGAACGTCATTTGATCTCAGCCCTTGAAATGGTTACTGTTAATAGCTAAAGAGGGCTTCAGTCTGAGAAGCTGAGTTACTTGGAGGTGATAACTTGAAGATGAAAGTTAGGATCTCCTAACATTCATTATGTAAACAGAGTGTTTACGGAATTCCTAAGTGGGGATTATGTACCCTGTAGCCTTTACAAGAAATGTTAAAACTCTCAAATAGACCTGTATTAAGCAATGTTAAATGAAAAGGTGGTAAAATTATTGTCAAAACCATTCCAGTGCTTAAAAAAAAAAAAAAAAAAAAAGAGTTGGTTTTTTTTTTAACATGGCAAATTAGCAATTCTCTCTCCTACTGTAACACTTTATAGGTAACGTAGAAAGTCCAGACAGGTTATAGGTTGGTATATAAGACGGCTTCTTTTCATAAGAAGCCAGTCTCTAGTTGCTAAAATCCTCAATAAAATTTTCGTGTCCTTGATCCTGAACAGCTAAAAAGACACAGGCTTATTTTGTTAATTTAAACCAAACATACTGTCTTTCAGATTTTTTGCCAGATTTCAGTTAGGGCAAAACTTTTTTTCATGTCTGAAGAAACTCCTGAAAGCATTACTGTGGCAACAATGTCAGGCTCATATTTATAGCTGTTTCGTATTATTTGTCTTTGAAAGTGGGGCACAAAAAACTTTCCAAAGAAAAAAATCAGAGTTCTTTGCTCTTTTATAGAAACTAATTATCTCAAGAAGATTCTGTGCTGTGTGAGATTTTTGAAAGCTACAAGTATCTCCTCATATGCTTCCCAAGAGCTCCCTTAAAACCAGCATGGGCCCTGCATGGAAACTAAATTTCATCAGCAAATGCAATGCAATGCAAATCTGTGCAGCTGCGAACTGAGAATTCTGCTTTAGGAAAAATACCTTTTCACCACATTGCTCTTTTGTTTGTACTAATGGCTACTTTACTCTTTCTGTAGGTTCTGTCATACCATGCTTCTGCTGCTGAGGAGGAAACAAGGGAGCTGCAGGTAACAGCGGTAATTGGATTTTTTACTATTACTTTAGAAATGCTCAACTAACAGAACAACAAAAGGCATGGATGTGAGCCCTAAACATGCAGAAGCACATCTTCCAGAAATGAAAAATACAGTGAAGCTTAAACTGACCAGTTTCTGAGTTGAATCAATACATTACATAAAAGAGAAACATTGCAGTGAGAGATACAGGTTGGCTAAAGAGCTGCAGTTATTTACAGGAGAAGCAGAAGTAGACCAGCTGAGTTTGAGTGCCAGTAACAGCTGATGCAATGTTACGCAATAATTATGTATTCAGAAGCAAAATGTTGAGAACGCTCTTGTCTGCAGCTAAGTCTGAACGTCCTATCTATTATAACTTTGGTACATTTTAAGCATCCCAAGCATGGCTGCAACTTTACTGCCTTACACAGAAATTCTGAATTTAATTGTTAATGGGATGATGTTTATTTTTTTATTACTTTCTCAGTTACTTTTCTGTGCAGTGTCCTGTTCTGCTCATGTTTAATTCTGGGTTTAGAAACAACTGCCTAAGGAATAACTATAGCTAAGAGTTCAAGTATAGTTTAAAGAATAGCCTGTGCTTAGTCTCTTCAGAATAGCCTGTGCTTAGTCTCTTCAGTTCTCTCTGTTGGAGCAGACTTTCTGGGGAAATAGCATCAGCCTACTGCACGAAAAGAAAACTTGGAGGGATGGAGAGGAAGGCAGATAGAGAAGACCACAAGCTGGGTAGTATGGGACTGGACTGAACAAGCAAGGTGCCACAGAACAAGGCACAGGACTAGGGTTATTCCTGGAACAGTTAGTGTCACACAGATTTTGGACCTCAGTCCCACCACACTGTTGCTCATTGATACAAGGCTTTCATGCTATGAAACCATCACTATGAATTTTAACAGGGCAATCTGATTAGTTAGATAATTTAAGCTAAAAAAAAGAGAAAAACAGGCCTTAAAAATAAGGGTATCTTGGAACTTCAGGGCACCACACAGAGCCCAAAGCAAACCACAGACTATGTTGTATGGACAAATCAGTTTGTAGTCTTTAACCTCACTGCTAGAGAATGATGCTGTCCTGTTGTATATAGCAGTGCAGATCTAGCCACTTCATTGGTCATTTGGTTTTTCCTTTGTGCTTTTATGTACAAGATACCTAATTCAGTGACCATTCCTCAGATTGCTTCTTTAGACATTACTCTTTTCTTTAGAAAGCTTATTTTCTTTCTTTGGTGCCACATTCCACAACTTTGATTACTGAAAACATCCTCTAAGGCATATAGACTTTCTGACTGTGTTGCCTGTGATGAAAGTAGTTATCTTATGCTTTTTTTGCAGTTTGATTTTCTTTGTAGTTGTTACCTCTCTTTGTTTTCAAGAACTGCTAAGACTTCAACGTGCAGGTTTTTATGCTGAAATATTCTCAGCTGAAATGAAACTTACTGTTCTGGCTGTCAAAGGCAGGAGATCAAGGAAGGGAAAGATAAATTGTGAATGAAGTCAGAACGCAGGCATGAGGTGTTCCGTTGAGCTCCTACTGTGTCCTTCCAGCCCCTGTCCTCATGAAATACCAGACTGCAGTTGCAGTTTTTCAAAATCATGTCATTAGAGTTTGTGAATGGTCACTTTATTTTCCTCTGAACATACTGGCCTCGTGGTTCTTTCACATGCTGATAGGTGAAATACCAAATGAATCCAAACTGAGGGACACAAGGCTACTGGTACAAGAAATGCTTAAGAATGATGGATTTTTTATCCTGTGCAAATCTTGTATCTCGTAATCTTTCATGACTTTCCAATATTGACACCCAGGAAAGACAACAGCACATTCATGTGGAACAGAGATTGGTAGACATAGTTATGGGGAGAGCTGATTTGTATGCTACATGTAAAAATATTGCAGATTATGAAACATGCTTCCTTTTCAGTGTCTCAGCCTTCCAGGACACAGTTCCCCATGCTGGAGAAATGTCTTTCTCCTAGGATTACAAAGAAGAAGATGAACACATAAGTTTATTTTTTTCACCATTTCAGTCTTATCTGACTTTTTTTTAAACCACACTCATATTGAGGTCAAACAACTGTAAAGAAGTAGCACTGACAACTCTACCTTTTATTTTACTGAAAAGAAAAAGATAGTAAGTTGTATAGTTCTGTAGTTCTGTAGTGTAAGACTTACCATTTATTTTGTTAGCAACCTTAACATATGTATGTCGAAAGTCAATGAATTACAATCAAGTTGCAGTATATGTAATACATGGAGATGTTACTGATAGTAAAAGTTACAGATTTGTAAAAGTATAGAGCTGTGTTTTTTGGGTGTACTTTATGATTTCACATTTCATATTGAAGGTTTATGACTGTATTCAGATTAGATCAAAACCACGGTCCAAAGTTTTCAAAGATTATGGATCACAGGTGAAGCCTAATTTTTCAGGTTTCTAGACCAGAGAAAGCTCTGCCTGTGGGCATGTTCTGACTACAGTAATGCTGAATGTGGATTCTGTTAGGAATTCGGTTCTATTGACATCTCTTTCCCCACCACTTTTAGAAAAATGTAAACAGTTACAGATTTTTATGTCTGCACATCCATAAAAATGTCAAACTCCACTGCCTTAATTTCTCAGTCTCCCAGTTTCGTATATACTCTTGGTTACAATTTGCCTTTGGCAGTTTAAATGACAGACTGACCAGGTAATCATAGAATCATAGAATAGTTGGGGTTGGAAAGGACCTTAAGATCATCCAGTTCCAACCCCCCTGCCATGGGCAGG
>JBCJKH010054134.1:14594-32697 GCA_039877255.1 Loriculus beryllinus
ACTGCCAGGGATGGGGCAGCCACAGCTTCTCTGGGCACCCTGTGCCAGCGCCTCAGCACCCTCACAGGGAAGAACTGCCTAAGATCTTACCTCAGTCTCCCCTCTGGCAGGTTAAAGCCGTTCCCCTTTGTCCTCAGTAATGTTCCTCAGTAAGCAGCCGTGGGTTTGAGGCAATTCCAGCAATTGGCTACAGCCTCTCCCCACCTAGGGCTCTGCCTCCCCATCCTGGTGCCAGGCAGAGCCAACCTCCCTGTCCAATTCTGTCTCACAGAGCATGAGAAGGGCCAAAAGAGTGGTGCTGGCAGGGCTGGTGCAGCCTGGCACCAGCTTGGTCCTGAGCTGTCTCATGCATCACTGATAAAGACACTCAGGGGGTTTGGGAACATTCAGTTCCACAGAAATTAGCTCAGAAGATGCTGCTGAGGTCTTTGCAGGTTGCATGCCATCAGACAGCCATTCCCCTGCCACAAGCACCAGGCAGCCACTGGACTTTCCGCTCGACTCTGAGGCAGATACAGCCCAGGAGCTAGCAGCAATCTGCTGCTGGATTTAAACACTGTGCAAAACATGTTGTGGGTGGCATGGCTGGTTTAGTGTGAGGTGGCCCTGCCATGGCAGGGGGGTTGGAACTGAATGAACTTAAGGTCCTTTCCAACCCTGACTATTCTGTGATTCTGTGAGATACCCTCACCCCTAGCACAGCCGTGCTGTTGTTGCCCTCTCTACCCCATTATCTTAGCTCGACATCACTATTTCTGCTCATAAGCTGTAGCCCTGTGGCACAGTTGCACCAGAAGACATCTCCTGCAGCTGCTCCCCTTGCAAGGCCACCATCACTGGCGATGGCAAAGCTTTCAGGAGCAACGACCATGACCCTTTTGTACATGGGACAAATTCAGACCTGAGGAAAGCAGGTTCAGAAAGCTGCCCTGGTTTAACCACATCAGAACATGGCTGCCCTCATGAGAAAGCCTCATTGTTCTCTCATGACTGTGCCATGTTCCCAAGGGATTAGGAAAACCCCTCCTCATATGCCCTGATACATTCTAGATAAACCTCTTGACAGGGATCAGCCTGTCCTGGAATGTGAGTTAAAAGCAGAGGGATGTGGGCTTAAGTAACCTCCTCCAGAAGGAAAGACAAATACTGTGGGGTGTTGACAGCAAGAGTGAAATCCTTCCAATTGCTCAAATAAGAATTGGTCTGACCTCTCAGCACAGGATTCTTCTGCTCAGAAAGAACCATATTCGGATGTGAATCATCCTTTCTGCTCTCCACCCAAAACACATAACCATCAGAAACTTCTGTGAGGAAGAGGATATTTATGGGTTTATTTCACTGCTGCATGTTGCAATGACTGCCATCTGATGCTGGAAAGATGCACCCTGCTAGCAGTGCCCTGGGCAAATGCATCAACACAGGCACTACGGAATGCTGTAATGGAAGAGAGCCAGCAATCCAGCACCTCATCTCCCTGCTAAACTGGAAGAAGCGCCATGCTCCACCATCCCTGCTGTCAGCTGATAGAAGCATGCACTGAGCTTTTCAGAGGAAGGTAGGAATAAAGGTAACACAACTGATCGCCTGTGCTGGCTAACCCACGAGGAAGGGGAGGAAAGCATTTGCGGTTAGCTTCATCATGAGCCCACTCCATCCCCTTCTCAGACATGCAATGAAGCAGCAAGCAGCAAAGCTGGGTTACCTGGAAAGTTCCTTCCTCTGAGGGTCGCAGCGACTCCCATTCTGGAGAGTCCAGGAACTGGTATGGAAAGACGTAGTGAAGGAATTGTCCATCCTGGCTCACTCGGACCCTGCAGAGAGGACACGCTTAGGCCACAAAGGGGATGTCACACGAACCTCATCAACTCACACAACGTGCAGGCAGCCAGTCCCACCAGGGAGGAAAAGACTTCTCCTTATCTCATGCATGTCTCATACCCTCTCTGGGACAGCTGCAGATGCTCCGGTCTACGGGGCTGTTGCTCCTTTCTCTATGGGAAAGGATATTTGTTACCACTTCCCTATATGCGTTCTGTTTTCCATTTCCAGTACAAAGCCAGCCCTCTCAGGTGCAATGCTTGGTGCTAAAACAGCCCTTCACACCCTGCAAGACTGCTGCTGCTTTTCAAGCACTTGTAAGCCAACTCTTTGTGCTTGCATCTTCTTCCTGTCGCCAGGGTTGCAGGAAGACATTCCCTGACTTGATGCTGGGAAGCTGTTACACCCAGAGCCCCCAGAAATCACATTGGCCATCGTTCCTGACACGACAAACTCACAGTTAGTTGCACATCACCATCTAACCTCTCTTGGAGCCCCACGTATCCCTTTCCCCTACTTTTGCTACAATTGCCTACCAATGTCAAGGTCAAACCTGCACCCAGCCTTGCTGTGGGAGCAGAGGAGAGCTGTACAGGCCTGGGGCAACGGCAGGGCATTCTGGAGCTCTATTCATAGCTCTGCACCACCAGATGTGGGGCCTCTTTCCTTCCTGTCACCATGTTCCCTTGTTGTACAATGCGCAAAGGCAACCCAGGAAGAGCAATTCAGGAGTTACAAGGCTCAGTTCACTGCTGGCTTCCAGTCAGCTGGGAGTGCTGCCCGGAAGGGTCAGGGATCAAAAGGCACATTTCTTGATCCAGGCACATTCTGCATATCCAAGTCCCCCTTGTCTTGCTGTTGTTCAGTTTAAGAGGGAGCATCTTAATAGTAGCAATTCTCTGCTGGGTCAGCAAAGACCACACAAAGCAACAGAGTGGATACCAGGAAATGCAAATCCAATCCCATCTCCATAGAGCATCCTGTACCAGCCAAGATACACACTTCCCACTGCAAAAGAGCAGAACAGCTACCCCACTAGCACCAGCTCACTGTCCATTGCAACACCTTCAAGCCCAAAGAGCAGCATCAGATTATCCAGCTCAGGACAAGACAGCACAGACCCTTCCCACTGACATTATTTGCAGACAGGTAAACTTCAGATCATGCTGCTCAGCACAGAGGTTTGGTAAGGGGAACAACACCTAATGGAAACACACACGCCCCATATCCTCCCAGTGCTTTACCATTTGGCACTGGTAAGTGGTCCCAGGATGTTCTCAACACATCCTAGAAATGGGACAAACACCAAGAAAAGGAAGGACAAGCCTTCCTTACACATCTCCTCACCAGAGAGGATGGACCACCACAGTAAAACGTAAGTCCTAAAGTGATGCTGGGTTTGTCTTTCTAAAGGAAAACCCTTATGAAGCACACTTCCTACAGCTCAGCACCGCTACTGTTTACAGACCTCCTTTCCTTCCCACTCTCACTTGACATTCAGTGCCAAGTGCCTGGCAGCAGCTGGAAAACTAGTATCATTCCTATTTGTATGCATTTGGGTTTTGTACATCATGAAGAGAAATGCTCATAAAGGCAAGCCACAGGATATCCAGGGAATAAATGCCAGTACTTGCTCAGCACAATTCACTCAATAATCAAATACCCAGTGTGACTATCTAGAGGTTCTCAAGGTTCCCAGAGTAGTCCAGAGGAAGGAACATCAGGAATGCATGGGGCCTATAGGGATGCTGAGGAGGGACTGTAGTGACAGGACAAGGAGTAATGGGTAAAAACTTAAACAGGGGAAGTTTAGATTGGATATAAGGAAGAAGTTCTTTACTGTTAGGGTGCTGAGGCACTGGGATGGGTTGCCCAGGGAAGTTGTGAATGCTCCATCCCTGGCAGTGTTCAATGCCAAGTTGGACAAAGCCTTGGGTGCCATGGTTTAGTGTGAGGTGTCCCTGCCCATGACAGGGGGGTTGGAACTGGATGATCTTAAGGTCCTTTCCAACCTGAACTATTCTATGATTCTATGGTGAGAAAGGGGCTCCTGCTTCAGTGGGAGCAGCTTGGTGCTCAGCTCCCAGGAGATTTTACAGCCTGAGTCTCTAACCATGTCCTGCTGCCAACAACCCCTGCCCCAGCCACTCTGAACCTGATTCAGAGCTATCTATGGGAACAGAATCACTGATTTGAACCCAATCTGGCCGTTCAAATTTCACCTCCTCTGCCTCTCTCTGTATAAATCTCAGTTGTGGCTCTCGGAAGCTGTTACCCTGCAGGAACAACCACACGTAGGGCCTATTGAGGCACCGCTTCGGTGTTAAAACCTGATGGGTTGGTTAAACTAGGAAACGGAGCCATGAGCCCCAGCAGCACGTGTAACTTATGGAGTCCGCTTAAAGCCCGGTAGGTGTGAGCAGCTCCAAATCGGGCCCGATCCGAGACACCCGAGTACACGGTCACATCACCGCTGTGCTGGCTACCCCTCCTCAGGTGCTCATACCTGCTGCGAGAGGGCAGGAGGTGCTCGACCCTGCATAAACTTCGGCAGAACGAGCAAACCCGTCTAATCCGGGTATAAAAACCCAACCCGGATAACGACGCCACCGCTATTGACTTAACGCGAGCCGGCAAAGACCAAGCGGGGTCAGCCGGGTTCGTGCCCGGTACCGCCGGCTCTTCGGGCCCACCGCGACCCTCCGGCTCCTCCGCCCGGCTGCTCCCGGGGCCCTGACGCCCGGCCCCGAGCCTCCACCGTGGCCTCACAGCGAGCTCCGCGCCGGGCCCAGCCCCGGGGCCTGCTCCGGCGGCCCTCGGCGTGCTCGCCGCCCTTTGTTCCCTACACAGCCACCCGCACCGCGCTGCCGCACCGAGGCACCGGTTCCCCCGTTGCGGGCCGTGTCCCCGCTGCCTTACCTGGACTCCCGGCCCATGGCGGCGGTGGCGGTGCGGGCCCTCCGCTAAGCGGCAGCGGCCATTCCGCGCCCCAGCGCCCGGGACTAGGAGAGGTGCGGCGGGAAGGGCCCCCCTACTTCCTGCCGCCACCCACGTGCAGCGCCTCCTGCTGGCCGGAGGGCGCAGTGCCCCGGTAACGGACAGTGCCCGGCAGCCAGCCGCAGTCCGGCACATCCCAACGGCCCGGGCACAGGATTCCCGGTACAAGGTCCCCGCCACCCTCCTCCCGAGCCAGGCCAAGCTGCCAAGGAAGCGGGTAACAAATATCCTTTTAATAGAAAACACGCAGTTTGGCACTGAACATGGAACAGAACCGGGTACAGCAACAGAGGGAGGATAAAAACAGAACAAAAGGGATTCAGGTGTTGCCCACACGTCATTTGGTGATGCCCATGCAGCCGAGGGCAAGCCGAAACCATCGGATAAAAACAAGCTGCAGTGTTCCAGGTTGGGTCTCACAACAGATTCATTCCATTGCTTGAAGAGAAATCCCACTTCATCTTTCCTTGGATATCGGATGGTGCAATGGATGGAGCAAACGCACAGCAGGTGGGGCAGCTCTGTGCTGTTTAGCTGATGAGTATCAACATTTCACACTGAGGATTAAGAACTCATTGCTTTCAGGAGATGTTAGTACAGGGTATTTCGGCAGTTTATTTGTATTACATTGGGGCATATAAATAGAGTCAGAACAAGTGCAACTTCAGAGCAAACTCATTATGTACATACCTCAACCTGAACTGAAATGACAGCCATTTCAACCTGCTGAAATTCCTGTCTAAAAGAAACAAATGTAAAGCTTCTGAATAAATATTTGTGCTAACAGAACCACATAAGAATGTTCTGCAGCCCAGCCCTGGGCACCTGTAAAAGAATCAGTAAAAACCAGCCTGGAAATAGTCAAATCGAAACATAAGCTTCTTATTTTCATGCCACAAACAAACCTGAATCTAACGTAGGAGTCAGAAATGCTGTGCTACAGGAACAGCAGGAAGCCTGAACAGAAAGGCAGCAGAACACAGAGCCCTTTGCTTTACAGAGCCATGGTCAAACCTTCTGCTCCCTAGAAGTATTTCTGCAGACAAATACTGAGATAAATGAGTATTTCCCTGTGCTAAAAACAGGCATTGCTGAGATTGCCTTAAAGTCCAGATTCTAAACAGAAAACTATAAGCTGACAACGCTGCCAAATCTGGCTTCAATAGAAAGTTTGGAGATCATCAGTGTTTAAGTTGACACCTCCTTCCTTTCCCTGTGCAAAATTCATGCAAGATTGAGAACAAACACATTCAAGAGCTTCTTACATTAACCAGAGACAGGATTCAGTTGTATTTGTCATCCTCTCATCTATGTGACTGGACATAAAACCCCATCAAATGCTGTTCTCCTTTCCTCCATGTTCACATGGGAGGCAGCTCAAATCCCTGGGTTTGATCTCACTGTCACCTGTGGTACAGGGTTTAAACAGGAACAGTCTCTGTGATTTCAAGGAGGCAATTGGAAACACCCCAAACTGAGTCAAGATGAAGAGCTCTGCTGCATCAGAGGCTGAGCACTGCTGGGTATGATCCTACAGGAGCAAAACTCTTCCACAGTCAAGATCCCATTTGCAGGATAAACAAACTGCAGAGATGAATGTCATATTAAAAGTTGTCTTCTGCAGTCCTGCAAGGAGCTGGACAACAAATAGTTCCCTTTTAAATTTTACATGTAGCAGAGCAAACAGCAGATACTGGAGGTTGGTTGCCAATATATACAGCTTTCCCCTCATGAAATTAACTCTTAAAATAAAGAAAAGGCATGAGGATGAAAGCACAGGAATGGCTGCACTAGGATTAGGTTGCTGGAAACTCACAAACAGGCAACATGAACAATTGTGTTTCTTCCTACTTTTCAATTAATGACAGTTGGAAAGAACAGGACTTTCTTTGTCGGTGTTTTTGCTTAGCTGTTTTGCACTATAACCATCAAAATGGATCACAATCACAATGTGTAGCAAGGCAAGGATTAGGACAACAAGGTGGCATGTTTCACCAACCTCCTCCAGAAGCAGCTACTTGGTTCAACATTCGGAATTGGAACAGGAGAATAAAGGGATTTCTTTTATTTAGAGCTTGCTTAAAGAAGATGGGAACACCACAAAATGAGTTCTTGTTAGCTACAGTCATACTGGAGATAGGTATCTATATGTTCTGCTCTATGGGATTCTCTTTGTCCTCACTCAGAAGAACAAAGGCAGCTTTGTAAATGCTTATGAAGGAGGCTGAGAAGGGCACCATCAAACTAAACCAAATAAAAGCACCCACTGACACTTGCTCCCTATTCTTCACATTTGTAGCAGGCAGACACAGCATTAAATAAACTGACCCAATACAACTGGCAGTCTGGGACCCTGCTCTTCCTTTCCCCAAATGACTGGATTTAAGGCTCCTTTCAAGTATTTGACCAGGTTATGAATTTTAATGAAGGTTGAAACCTGTCTGCACAGTCAGATGCTAAAGGAAAACAGTCCAGAAAGCTTTAGTGTAACTACTGCGGTCAATTCTACATCATGGTTCTTCAGAACCAAAAGCCAGAGCGAGTTCATGGCAAAAGATGAAAGTAAAGAAATAGACACAGAGGTCTGTGAAAACATCTCCCATTTTGCTGTAGGTGTCCATGGAGCGACTAATGACTTCCGCAGGGATTCCAGACAGGAGGAGAGCAGCGGTTAACACCGTCGTTTTCACCTTCTTCTCATACTGGAAGATAAAAACCCCACAGCCTTATGTTAGTTCTTGTGTTATAATCCTATCCTGCTTTAGATGCCATGGCTTTTGTGCCAATTTCACACACAGCCGGGAACACTCCAACTTCCTCAAGAAGAACAGCAGGTTTGGATTGATTCTCTCCAGACATGCTCCAGGACTCACTTATCCCAGCGACAGATTCACACTGTGCTGGATGTGCTGGAGCTGAGTGAAAGGCTGGTAACAGCAGATCAAATTCATCACACACATTATATGCTGGCACTGGGGCTGTGCAGCAGCTTCTGTGGGAATGGGGAGAGTCCCAGACAAGGGCAATCTGGGTGTGGGAAGCCAAGCCAGGCATCTCCACTGGCAGAACAGGATTCATCTCATCACACTACTTGGCAAGAAAAAGACTGTTACTTTTCTAACACAGAAAAATGATTTAGGATTGAAAACCAACTGTTTCCTTCTATTTTAGGATGGCTCCATTTGGCAGTTTTAATCTCTGAACCCAGAAACACCCCAAAACCTTTTGAAAGCTGATCTTAAGATGAGGAATCCCAGGGAGACAAAGCCTGACAGGCAGGAAATGTTGATACTTGCTGAATATCTTAATTTAATCCAATCTACCTGAAGCTTTCAAGACTCTTTCTGGGTTTCATAAGAGAAAAATGAAGGCTAACGAACTGGTTGTCCTTATGTGTGTATGAATGCAGTAAAAATAAGCTGTGGGAAGGAACAACCTCTTAAAGAGCTGATTTTGAAGACAGAAGAAACAAGATCAAAAAGCTGTAGCGGATGAGCTACTGCAAGCCTAAGCTAATTCTACTGTTTTCTGTTGTGACACATCAGATTAGTGTATCTACTATGAAGTTTAGTTTCCAGTTATCTGCTTAACTACAAAAGAAATGCTGATTTATTCTGGTTTCTACAGGTAATTGCTTATTCCTTTTAAAATGCTAATTTTCCTTTTCAGCTATGGATTGAGCATCATTAAAATCTGCTTTGTGCTGCACACCTGACAAAGTCATCAACCAAATAGCTGAGCACAATCAACCCGTGTAAGCATATAAAGCAAGTGATACAGCAAATCTTGCTAATAAGCAGCAAGTTTCACAGACAAATACACGTCTCGTTTCAAGCTGCAGTTCAAACTGATCCTAGGAATGGAATGCAGAGCCCTTAAAGCCCAAGGTCTGTCTCATTTTATAAGGAATACCCTCCCAGATTTTGTCCAGGTATCACATGCAGACCAGTTTGCTGATAGAGCACACAGTAACCACAGAAAAGCCTCGGCTAGGAGAGAAGCTTCCTAAAGACATGCAGGAACTACCTGCCTTTCCTGGTCAGATGCTTTTAGCATTATTAGTCCACATTTTCCCAGCAACTTTAAAAGAGATTTGGACTAAATCTGGGAAGATGAAAAGCAGTATAAGCTATCAGCATTAGCAACTTTCAATCCTACAGTTTAAAACAAGGGAAGAAAATCTCACATGCATTGGTCTTAATACATTCTAAGCACAAGATTAAATTCAAACCAATTCAAATTAATTCTGAAATAATAATATTAATAAAAAAATTACCTTTGGAAAGTACTTGGCCAGGCCCATATAAGCAAGTTGTAGAGTAAGAAATGGTGCAAATATTGACTGAAAGAAAAGAACATACAAAAATTAACGTAGTCAGAAGCAACAGCTAAGAAAACACACCAATTTAATGCTTCTCAAGCCATAAATTAAGTAGAAAGATAATTTATGGACAATAGCAACAATATTTTTCAATACTACAAGGCTAAGCAGACAATTCACATGGCAAAAATAAGGTTTCTTTGAGCCTAAACCCCTGAAATCACAGAAGCACAGAGCAGTGTGTAAACGAGCCCAGCAAGCCAGGAGGTGGCAGCCTGGACCAGGCACACACCGCTGTAATGCACCAGCAGTGCCTGCAGCACTGAGGAACTGCTTTGCTCAGGAGACTGGTATATGAGTAGGATCTGCTTATCACGGGACAATTATTGCTGTTCTTATTCTATTATTCTTTTCTAGACTCCAACTAGAAGAGCAGTTGATTCACGCTCACAGAGATGGGACATAAGCTGCAATAACTATTGCAGTGTGTGCTCCTCGAACACTACTGACCAAAGGTGTGCTACACAGAGGTTGTGTAAGGTAACACAGATTCATCTCAAAGAATTTACAGATCATTTTAGGTTTTATACGGCTGTCAGAAACACAAAGAGTGCCTGAAGTTCCCACTCAGTCACAACTGATAAACTTCAGCCCTAGATAAAGGTTATTTCATAGAAAGTTAGCAGTAAACTAGCAAAGCAGAAAAGGGTTGTTTGCTTCCCTGCACTCACCAAGTGCTTGCACACAAACGCCCTGACTGTGATGGCAAGCACAGTACACCCCACCAATCTAAAAATGCGGAAAGAGTCAAACTCCTCCGCTGCATTCCCATTCTCTTGGCTTGGTTTCTCGTTCATCAGCTGGTTCCTCAGCTTCAGAGCTTCTTCAAATCTGGATAGGTACTGGTCTAATCCGTGTCGAGGTGGCCGTGCTGCAGCTTCAGGTGGCAGTTCCCCTCTGCCACGGTGACGGAGCTCACTCGTGCCCTCATTGACAAGGTCTGGTGTTTTAGTGAACAAGTCCTTCTCCCCTTTGAGGTCTGTCATGCCGGCTGCATGGTCAGCTGTGCCTGCCATGCTACAGACAGTGTCACCAAGCACAATTCGCTTGGAAACGGAAGGAATGGATTTATCTTGCTCATGCTGGAGCTTTGATTCTGTGTGACTTTCATCATCTAGAGAAGAGAAACAAAAACCACAAGAGTTACGCACATCAGGTATGTGGAACAACACTTCAGCCATTCTGGACCAGGGTTGCTGTTCCAAAGTGAAAAGATAGATTTCTGGTTAATAAATGTGCTAATTATTCGTCACAAAGCCGTTTGATGAATACATTTTAAAAGCAATGGGCTCAGCTGACACACAGCCTCCTTGTGTATCAAAGGAAAGATTTACAGTCAAGTTACAACAGATGGTAATGAAAATGGAAGAGCACAGCATGGACCAGACTGAAACTGCTCTAGCACAGCCCTGGCTATACCCTCTCCACCAGCCTACAAAGAACCCTTGTGTAGCACATGCTTTGAATTGCAGGGCACTCTTTTGAAGTGGGGCAGGCACATGACAGAAGCTGTGCAACGAGGTCGGAAGTTGAAGCTGCCAGTCAGCAGATATTGGACTTCCTTAAGCAACAACATTACATGGACAAGAGGAAAGATGTTCCAAATACACAGAGCAACATTAAAAAGGACAAAGATTTATGGAAAGCGAACCACACAGAAGCAGCAGTAAAGACTGGCAAATAAGCAGGTGATGGAAGGAGCATACTTCGGCTTGCTCCTCTTTATTATCAGAGGCAAAGCTGTGTTAACCAGCTCTGTATCCAACCTGAACACCCCCTCTTACAGCAAAAGGTGATGCCCGAGAATAAAACCAAACCAGGAGGTGTGCAGAGCAGGGCTGGTCCTACCAGAGAGGAACACTTAAAGAGAATTACTCAGTATTAAAGCAGATTGAGCCATGGCTTGTGGGCATCACAGAATTGTAGAATCATAGAATAGTTGGGGTTGGAAAGGACCTTAAGATCATCCAGTTCCAACCCCCCTGCCATGGGCAGGGGCACCTCACACCCATGGCACCCAAGGCTCTGTCCAACCTGGCCTTGAACACAGCCAGGGATGGAGCATACACAAATTCCCTAATCCTTCCCTTATTCTTTTGATCTATGGCAGAGTGTGTGTTAAATCTAAGGATGTAAGGCAATGTTAAACGAGAAAGGCTAAGGAAAAATAAATGAGAAGTAATCATCAGGTTTCAGTGTAATGTGAAGTTAAAATTTTGAGTATCTCACTACTTTTTTGTGGAAAGAGCCAATATTTATGTTATGCTTTTCTTTCCTAGTCTAAGTTGTGTTCTGTTATTCTTCTCTAGGCTGCTGTAGTACCATCCGCACAATCTCTCAACCTAACTGACTTCAACTTCAGTGATTTTGAGCTATCAGATTTTGAAACAACACTGTGTACAATACGAATGTTCACAGACCTCAACCTGGTGCAAAATTTCCAAATGAAACATGAGGTATGAATATTGTCAAATGTTATTTCACATAAAGAGACAAGTATTAGAAAATTAGGAGAATAGTGAAATAAGTCTAGAGTAAATACAAAGAGAAATATGTATAAAAGAGTAGTTAGCAAACTAGGAAGGCATGTAAAGTGGGCAGTACTGGAGTGTGTCCTTAGTTTGGTTCTACTGAATAACCAGCAATTTGGTTAATGGACTGTACAACACTTTTTGGAAACTTGGGGACTGAAGTAGAGGACTCAGTTAAAATTCAAATGAGTTTGAGAATATATAGCAAAATTTCAAAATCAGTAAGAACAAATATTTAAAGACTTAACAAAAGCAGTCAAATGCAGAAATTAAAAATGGTAAACAGAAGTGGTAACAGCGACTTCACAGCTACTAGTATTAAAAACCGTGTAAAAGTCAATAATGTGCCACAGTAGCAAAAAGGGGCAAATTTCATTCTTTCCTGATAGAGTGGTATTAAATACCCATGGAGTAATTATATTGTAGCTTATTATTTGAAGAGGCACATAGAGATACAAAGTAATTTTTAAAGAAATAAGAATTGAGGAGATTGAGCAGAATTTGAGTTAGTTAATTTGTCTTTCTCCAGAAAGCAGAATATTGAAAAACAGATCCTTTCAGTAAGTGAAAGGCTGTTACAAAGCTGACATTAACAATGTTCTCTATGTCTGTACAGGGTAATAAAAGTAATTAGCTTAATCTTTCACCCAGAAAAGATTAGATGAGAGATGAGGGGCATCTTTATAGTTTGTGGAGATAGTAAAAACTAAAACAGATTACTTAGGTGGGCTGTGGAAACCTCTGTGAATGTTTTTACTAATAGACCTAGTTGTAGGTATGTCTGTCAGAGGTGATCTAGCCAGGTATTTTTACTTTCCTCCCAGCCCTGGAGGTAGACTAGATTAGACCTCTAGGATAATCTTTTAGGCATCTTCCAGTCAATACACACAATTCCTATTTGTAAAACCCTTCATTTTTAAATACTTTAGTTTTCCTTTATATAGTTTAGAACAAAACTTACAAAGTTTCAAAAAGCAAGATTTATTCAGAGGACTTCATAGGCAAACAAATTAGGAAAACAAAACAGGTATTTATTTTCTTGATCACCAGTTTATAGGCCAGTTTAAATTAGTAGTGTTCAAGGGCTGAAATGAGTACTGTATTACCTAGTTTGATCTCTTGAGTATTCCAGTACTTATTTTCACCTTTGTAGTAAGGCCAAGAACTTACTGCCAGTAAGTGGTGGGCTTCTAGTTCCTGGTGGAGCAATTGTGATGGATTTGCAAAACCAAAACAACATCATGACAGTAGACACATAATCACACATCTCAACAGAAGCAAGAGAACATTGACAGCTTTGAAGCTACACTTTCAACTTTCCATACTACAGCTAAAGAAAACTGGCAGTAGCTTAGCACTCCTTTTTTAACAGTGGAAAGGTAGAGAGCACCACTGCTTTTTCTGTCTGGAATCATTTATGTGGGTGAATGATACTGGATTTTCATTTCTGTAAGTACACGATCTTTCACTAGAAATACTAAAGATTTTCTTGAACAAACCGAGGCCAGCATTTAACATAGAGCAGTATGCTGTACTCATTTAAACCAAGGGACCTTTCTAGTACACACTGAATTACTATCTGACCTTCATACCTTTCACGTTTTTAGAAGTATAACCCACAATTTGTAAAACTGTTTTGTAAAACATTCAGGACACACTTTCTTCCTGCATAAAAAAAATACTAGCCAGCAATACAGTGATTGCTGTCTTTCTATCATACTTGTTACCTTTCACAAGTCCTATTCTACTTGTCTTTTGACAAGCTGATACGACGGAAGTTCATTGTCAAAACAGCTCTTAAGAGAGCTCTGTAACTAAAAGAATACATTTTCTCTGTCGAATATGTCATTATAAACAAGGATTTTTTTCTCCCAGTTAGCTCAATTTAACTCAGTTTCTGAATTAACAGCACTGCATCTGATATTAACATTTAGCCATTAGTAATAAAACCCCAAACACACAAGTATTATGTACTCAGTGAAAGGCTGAACTAGTGGATGTAGGCATATTCTTATCTATGTTGGCAGTTACAAGTATGTTACATTTGAACTTTTGTAAGTTAAAGGAAACTGGTTTTTTTTCTGAGAGTTTTCAGGCGAAAATATTACAGAAATACCTGTTTTCATAAAAATAATAGATTTCAAATACATTTACAGTTAACTATGTGATGCTGTTTCTTAAAGGTTCTCTGCAGATGGATTTTAAGTGTAAAGAAAAACTACCGGAAAAATGTTGCTTATCACAATTGGAGACATGCCTTTAATACAGCGCAGTGCATGTTTGCTGCTTTAAAATCTGGTAAAATTCAGGTACATTTTGCTGTTTCTACATTAAAAATCTGCTAAAAATTTTCTTCTAAAAAAGTTTTATAATGATGCATAGTTCTGATTGCCATGTCAGTAAGATGGTCATGGTCAGTGTGATGGTGGCATTGCTAATGAAATCAACATATTTTTGCTGAAGGTTTACAGCTTTAAGAGCTTGGTTTGTGAAATTGCTGTCATCTTGTTGTGTACCCAGTTTCAGTTAAATCTTCTGGAAAGGTAGATACAGTGGGAAAATCTCAAATGAAACAAATGCATACTATGTCCTTTTTTAAAGTTAATTCTTATGCTACAAGCAAGTCAAAAAGGTGGAGAGGAAAAAGACTGACCCTCTTTTAGGATGTTTCCTTATAATATTCAACAGGAAATTTTTTAAGTTCAAACAGAGCTGAGTACAGCTTTAGACAAACAGTAGAATATTTTTAGAAATCAAGATTTAAATGCTTATTTCCATGCTTTTGAACAATGCTTCAAGCTTCCACTTAAAAGACGTATAATATTTTAAAAAAAATAATCTATCTTTAATGTAAATATTGAAGAGTTAGATGATCCCCAGAATATGAAAGATACAAGTTCAAGATTTCTCAAAAATATGTTTTCAGATATTTTTTATATTCTTGAAGAGAATGTGTCTATTTATTTTATATTAAGATGTTTCTTTACTTTGATTACAGACCATTGTTATTAGTTGGCTTATAATATTTTTCAGTAAACACTTTTGAGAGAATAAATAAATCCTATTTGTATACCAAAACTTAGTATCAATAATGAAGAGGTATTCCTTTCCTCTGAAAACTTTTCTCACAAAAACCAAAAAAACAACCAACCAACCAACCAAAAAAGACAAAAGGTACCTGAAGAGACAAAAAAAAGGCTTCATATTCCTTCTACACTGCGGTGGACATGGTAGTTTTGCTCTGTGTGTGGTCTAGATCTGATGATCCTGATAGCTTGCTTGCTATTTTTGGAATCCTGTCTGTCTCCACTGTAATTTCCATAAACTCTTTTATTCCTCACTACATTGGATTCACTCCACACTGATTTTCGTGTCCTAGATTCCGCAGTCAGAATGGCGTTGATCATAAGTTTCTAATTTTTTCTCAGGTTTGAGGGGAAAACCAGATGACGGGGGACACATCTTCCTAGCAGAAACATAAAATCAGTCATTTCCAAGCTGATTTGTCTTTTAACTACACTTCTAGAAAACAGATTTAAAACTACAGAAGTTGTATCTGCTTAAAGAAAACTTGGCTTTGATTGTACAGAGGGTGCAGCCCCCCAGTGGCAATGCTGTCACTACCTGGTCTTCGAATTCCTGAGCTGACTCTTGTGCCTGTGGCTCTTGTCCCATTATGAAATGTTGCATCAACAGTGTAGCTTTGTCCAGCTTCTGTTCCTTATTGGACAGATTTAAATAAATTTTCTAATTCTGTTGAACAATATTAAACATACAAAATAGTCACAAAAGAGAAACCATAAACTGTCCACTAATCCATTTTGGAGGTCCAGAGAAACTCAAAATAATGAGTCAGAGAGTGGTTAATTTTGTTTTCCATGGGCTTTAAACTTCTGCTCACTTATGTGTCCAGTAATCAATGAAAAGCATGTAATTTTTTTCCCTTCTGATTATTCCAAGGACATTTTATAAGAAATGTTTATACCTGGGATGTAGCCTAACTCCCTTGAGGTAATGGAATAGCTGAGCTGAAAGTCATGGGGTCAGAATTCTAAATGATTCCTCATGCTCTCTCTTCACTGCCAGGTGATATGCAAGGCACTTCCTCATACCAGTTTTCTCATCAGTATAAATAGGGCTAGATGATGTCTCCACTGATGTCTGCATTGAGATGTAAGAGAATGATTATTAGTGTTCACCACAACTTCAGAGATAGCCCTTATTCTCAGCATCCCATTTGATGTCCTTCTCCTCCTTGGGCTAGAACTGTATCTTGCTGTACAGTAAAGCCAAGACAGCAGATATAAAACATATTGTGCAAAATAAATCACCATCACAAATCTAACTCACTTATTATGTTACTGTCTACATATAGAGCAAATTGACTGATTTAGAAACACTGGCTTTGCTGATAGCAACTCTAAGCCATGATTTGGATCACAGGGGAGTGAACAACTCTTACATACAGAGGTAAGTCTGAGAGAAGTTAAGTAAAAACAAATGAATACCAAAATCACAGGGCTAAATTGAAGTACAACCTATCTGACTTCATAATGTGAGGCTGTGTAAAGGAGCAGGTTTTTAACAAAGTGCAAGAACAGCCAGAAGCATTCAAGAGTCCACAGCAAAGATGCAGAACCCCTGTTGTTGACTAATTAAAATGGCAGATGAAGCAAACTCTTAGTAGGCTGTGCAGGGGTAGCATCTTCAAGCTCCTGTTTCAGAAGTCACATCCTCCATTTCCCATACAGTGACAGCGAAAGGTCCCAGCTGCTAAGGGACAACGTGCAGGAAATGTGGAGCTTTTCATCTTTCTCCCTGCCTAGGCAGCTGTTCCCTGTTTCGTCTCAACCACCTGTGGGTCTCTGAGCTGAGATCCACAGCTATCTGATACCAAGGTGTCTCCCTACCACCTTGAGCTCATGTTTTTGCAGAGTTGTAAGTTGATTTGGATAAGTTACATATTTAAAATCACATTACAAATGTATGACTGTTTTGCGTTGATTTGGTATTATCCATGCTCTTCAACTTTGATCAGTTCTAGAATTACAGAGAAACTTACAATATAAAAAGTCAAAACATACTTTGAAACAAAATATTTTTACTAAACATTTTATTTTGAAGTTATCAAAATAGGGCATCATAAAATTTTCTCCATATTTTAATTTTTAACTAAAAATACTTAGGTTTTTTACAATTTATCAGTAGTTTCAGATGTGCTCAAAATGTGTTTTTCAGTGAATTTAGTATTCAAGTAACAGTATACAATCTTTCCTTAAATAAATAGCTTGACTTAAAAACCATGGTATAATGTGATTACTGTGACTTGGCAATGTGTCCTGATCTGACCAGAGATGAGGAAAAGATACCCAGAAGTGCATACTTCTATCTTTTTCTGGGAGAGTTGGAGGCTGGAAGAAGTGGTCTGCTGTTTCCACTGTATGTAGAGTAAGATACCAGGGGAGGAAAAGTTTGTCTTAGGCGGAGAAGACCGAAAGGCAGAAAGTAAGTAAGCTGAAGCAGAATTCCACCCGTTCATATGTATGTGTTCAGAAGAAAACTAAGACTGATTAATTAAAATTAAAAACAACCAAAATCCCCAAAATTGAAAGAGTAACCTTTTTCTAGTTTCTCAATAGGGGATTCCAGCAGTAACTGTAACCTTGCAGTGATTGGAACCAGTTAGCTATTTTTTGCTTTATTTATTTAAAAATAAATTTCCTGGAAGACATCTGGAGATGCGTCATCTCCTCTCAGAAATGTCCTGGGAAAGTATCATAGACAGCAAAACCTAACATTTGCACATGCAGCAAAGCGGCAATGATTACAGCTTAATAATTGTTTTGCAATGGAAAGTTCCATGAATTTTGTTTTTTAAATCCCTCATTTCATTGAAAAGTTAGTTTTCTAGGAATGGATCCCTTTTGTTTCTTAAGTATCTTGTAGATACTTAGCATATAGTTCTTTTCTTAAGCAACAGGGTTTCAAAAATTAAAATGATCCTGGTGGTAGAAATTACAGGAAAGAAACTGCTGAAAGGCCTTTTGGTAGATAGGCTGAGGGTTTTCTTTTTCTTCCAAACCCACATGTAAAGTAGGCAAGCCCAGAGTATGAATAGTGCATAACCAAACCACTGTGTTCAGAAGGCATTGGTGTCCTTTAGCTCAGCGCAGTGGTTTAACAGAAATGCTGTGTACTACAGCAGTGGGACCTGAGTTTATTTCCAGCACTTGTGTCTTCCCAGACAGCCAGGGTCTGTAAGTACTGAGCAAGCTCTAGTTTGGGGCAGAACTTGGGAAGATAAACTAATATATTTCTCACATATTTCTCTCTTCAGTCAGGATGAACTTTAGGGCACACGGTATGCATCCCACAG
>JBCJKH010054134.1:32797-43170 GCA_039877255.1 Loriculus beryllinus
CATCCCACTTAAGTCAATGGGAATTTTCACCCAGCATGCATTGGCACCATTCTACAGTTTGTTTCCCTCCCAGAAACACGCAAGCAAACATGCTCTATATGCCTTTTGCAGTGGTCTCAGAGGAGGTACTGGGCAGTCAGCCCATAATTCTCAGGGGCTTGCATCCTTTAATCTCCCTTTCCGCATTTTAGTTTGTCTTTCCATCGTTTTCTCCACATTTTTGTGCTTCTGAAATTCCCAGAGTCTCTTCTTAGGACTTTTATTGAGTATCCGTCTGTAGTCACTTACACAGGGACCCAGTCCTGTAGCTACTAATTCATATGAATGATCCTTAACCATACAAAAAGTCCCAAGGAACTTTATGCTAAAAAAAGAATTTCTGACATGATTAAACATTTGTAGGCCAGATTATAATTTAAGAGTAATGGATTCAGGATCAGCAGCCAAAGAGACTTGCAAAAGAATCCAGATTTGTTTGAAGAGATGACATAAGAAACATGGGACCAGGGTCTGAAAATGAAGATGCAGTAGCAAAAATTAAGAATGTTATGTAATGAGGAACAGGGAAAATCAGAACCCCTCAGAGAGGAGAAGTTTCGATATGCTTTATCTAAAGCTACTCAAACAGTAAATTCTATTTTCTAGACTAAGATAGCTTTAAATTCTGCACTGGCACAGTTGGTTTCATGTTGGTTTTCTCTGCCTGTAGTACAGCCAACATCTTGTTTCCCTTTTGGATTTTACCCTGGGCATAAGCTAGGTAACGATATTGCAGTAGTGGTCATGAAGAGAGTGGTGATGAATGAAGTACCTTCCCCTTTCATACAAGAACTTTCACTCTTCATAAAACCTTGTGTGCAGCTGGTCTCTACAGGTAACAGAAGGCAGAAAACTAGAGCTGTCAAAGCTCTGAAAAGTAACAGCATTGTCTTTTTGCCTTTACACCCCCTGTGTCCTTCCAAGTATATTCCCTTTGTTTGGGAATTTACAGAGAAAGGGGAAAGGAACTGGTTAAGAACAAACCTGGATGGGTTGGGAAAACTGTTAATGAGAAAACAACACTAAGAGGGAAGTCATTTCTGCACTAGTAGTATGTTTAATTTGATTTCTTAATCTGATTGGTCTTTTTACTCTGCAGAAGTGAACATCCACTGGCTCAACTGTATTGCCACTCAATCATGGAGCATCATCATTTTGATCAATGCCTTATGATCCTGAATAGTCCAGTGAGTGCCACATTTTTGTGTACAGTGAAGGAAACTATTCCCTAATTTATTTTTAGCTTTTGGATAGATTCCCACCCTTTACATTCCTAAGTGATCTTTATTCCTTTTTGGGTAAAGAATGCAAATGAAGCAGCTTTGAAATCACCGTTCCATTGCTGAGTGCCACCAAACCTTTCCAAATGTTGCTTGACAAGGGAAGCCTTGCTAATATCCTTTTGAGTACCTGCTTCCTTGGACCAAAGGAAACAAAAGGCTTTGTTGCCATTTTCATGACCTCTTATGAACCACCAAACAAACCCAAGTCCTTGCTCTCATTTCAAAAAACATTCCGGCCTACACATACACAAAGCAGTCCTGATGAGACCAAACCAAACACTGCTAATGTTGACATTCCAAAGTGGAGCCAAACCTAAGTTAAGCAAATACGCAAGTAAAACTAAGTTCTTCTTGGTTTATATTATTAACTAATTCTAAAGTATAGGCAAGTTGCTATTTCACCAGCTCCGTAG
Source organism: Loriculus beryllinus (assembly GCA_039877255.1). Taxonomy (NCBI): domain Eukaryota; kingdom Metazoa; phylum Chordata; class Aves; order Psittaciformes; family Psittacidae; genus Loriculus; species Loriculus beryllinus. The sequence goes on from JBCJKH010054134.1 coordinate 34,533, forward strand.
TGCTTTGGTTTAACAGTGGGCTCCTGAGCTTATATTTCTATGTAATAGAATTTAATTGTTATTTATGTTGCTTCATAAAAGGAGAATATTTTCATTTATGTGAGGTGTATAGGCAGGTACTGGAAGCTGTTGTAGTTGCTCTGCTTCAGGGGAGGATCAGGAGGAAGATGAGAGAGAAATGCTACAATACAGCTAGCAGCAAATTTAATTTTGATGAATGGAATGAATTCAAAGGCTTTGATGTTGCTCTGCTTGGAGTTTTGTTTTGTAATAGTGGCTTAGGATGCTGTTGCTGTGCAGCTTTCTGCCATTACTCAAGAAGACTGGAATTTTTATTTTTAAATTGGGGAATGTGCAAAAGGAAGCAGGGTAAAAGAATGACACAGATATGAGCAAGCAACTCATAATGAATTAGTATCCAAGAGACATTTTAGCAAACTGGTATGCTGTTGCCCATTTTACTGATAGCACTGGCTTTTTCTTTTTCTTTTTTGTAAAAGGGAAACCAGATTCTCAGCAGCCTTTCCATTGAAGAATACAAGGCCACACTGAAAATGATAAAACAAGCCATTCTTGCCACAGACCTAGCACTATACATAAAGTAAGTCAAAGGCAAGTTTGGCTGGATAGCCATTTGCTGGATGTTTGAACTGTGTCAGCATGCTGCAAAAACTTCTGTTTTAACTTCCTTAAAGGAGAAGAGGAGAATTTTTTGAACTTCTAAGGAAGAAGCAATTTAATTGGGAAGATCCTACACAGAAGGAGCTATTTTTGTAAGTAAAAGCGGAATGATGAAGTTGTCAGTTAATATTATTAGGTACCTGATTTTCAATGCCACGTTGCTGTGAATTTCATTAAAACCAGCAGATCTGTGTGCTCTGGGCTTGTACAAACTGGCACTAGCACATAGTGGCCAGTGGCCAGTCAGTGAATGACCCCCTGGGTATGAATTACAAACTCTGCAGCCTGTACAATAAACTTTGTTAAGTAGCACATGGAGCTCTATGAACATTTCTGTTCTTCCCAGGAGAGTGTAGGGTTCCTGCCTATGTAGCATGTTCTTTTGCTGTGGATACTTTATACTTCAATATTGAATATTGAATTGTTGAAACTAATAGCTAAAGATTCAGGACAGGCAGCTAGTTTTGAAGCAGGGAAGAAAAGTTCATTAAGAACAGAGACATATTGTAATGCACAGCTACAGAAAACCAGGCTTACATAGGCTCTCTTGGAAAGAAAAGATGCCATATTTCAAATTCAGTGCCTTTAGAAACCAGTCTAATTTAGTCATGTTTTATATCTATTCTTATTGCAGTTCTTGGCCCTCATACTGTCAATAAAATGGTAGTCACTGCTAATGTCATAAATAAATAAATGTGATGTCTCTCCAGTAGGAAATAGAATGAAACAGTTCATTTGATGTGAATCACCAAATAAGCTGATCCAGCTTTGCTCATTTCTGCATGCTCATTTCACACAAAAAGTCAAAGTCTGCTGCATCACTGAGCCTTGGATACCTTTATAACTTCACTTTGTTTCTTTGATGTTCCTTGAAATTTTATATTGTTTTATTAACCATTTGGCTTGGTGGCTACATTTCATAGTGGTTTTTTCTGTTGTTTTTTATTTTTTTCTACAGAGCAATGCTGATGACTGCCTGTGATTTATCAGCCATAACCAAACCATGGCCAGTTCAGCAGCGGGTATATACTTCATTTTAACATTTGCTAAATACAAATACTGCCTAACAGCTTCTGCTCCTTCCATCCAGTCCTTATTGCAAAAGCAGTGGTGGAATGCTTAGGAAGCACTCCTTCAAAGTGCTGTATGTGGACTTAAGACTTTCTCAGGTCTTTGTAGCGAGATCTGTGCATTTAGCTATGTCACCATGTTAGCAGTAACCTAAAGGTGAATCAGGAATCTTTGTTCTTTCCAACATCTCTGTGTTACTAGAAGGCAATAGTCAACTGATATAACACCTTAGTATCAGCTGACCTTTTTCTGTGTTGATCACTGCAGCTGATATCAGTGATAAGATACCTATGTGCCATTTTATTCACTTCGCTTTGTCAGAGTAAGTATCAGCACAACCAGGTGTTTGGTTTGTGTACAGATGTGTGCATGAAGAACTCTAAAAGCTAGTTGTTAAGCTGGAGGGTTTCATTATGGGGGGTCCCAATTCAATATATTGTAAGGAAAGACAAGAAATAATGGTTTTGGTTGCACGTAGCTAGTGAACTTCTAGGGTTCTCAATGTGTGAAATCTCTTACAGATTGCTGAGCTTATAGCTACTGAATTCTTTGACCAAGGAGATAAAGAGCGGAAGGAACTCAACATAGAACCAACAGTAAGTGACAAAGTCATGCATAATCACCTCTTTCAAAATGGCCTCTACAAATAGCACTTCACATCATTACTTTCAAAAGCAACAATTCCTCCCACTGACCAGAGTACAGGGCCAACTCCTTCCTAGTAGTCACTTTTCTTCTGCGGCTCTCAAACACCATGTGGTGCTGTTATCTGTGAACCAGAACAGACTGCATTATTTCTTCTAAATCAGTATTGTCTAGGAAATACATTCCTAAATTGGTATCTGTTTGCAAGCTACGGAAACGCAGTAAGCGTGTCTATTTGTCTAGCTATTTGGGCTCTGTCATTCCAAAGACAATCTCCTAAGGCAAGTCATGCAGTCAGATTACCTCCATTGTGACAAATGTACTGATACCCTGCTGTGCTGAGCTTGCTGTGCGTGTTAAGTTGCCACTTTTTAATTGCAGCCTTTCTCTTCGGTTTTGGCTAGGGTTTTATTTGATGCATTTAAACACAGAGCTTGTTTGCTTCTTATCTGCAGGATCTAATGAACAGAGAGAAGAAAAATAAAATTCCCAGCATGCAGGTTGGATTCATAGATGCTGTTTGTTTGCAGCTGTATGAGGTATGATGCCTAAGCAAGGATTGCAAGTATCTAAATCCAGAACTGCTCACGGTAATCTGTGACAGATGCAGATTTAAGACTAGAATAAAAATCAGGTAGAAAACTACTCCCTTAGTTAAAAAAGGTTGTTGGGTTTTTTTGTTGTTTTTTTTTTTTTATATTTTTTTATATTTTCTTATATATTGCATATGGTTCACTATTCAATTGAAGAAATTATTACTTTAGTATTTATCATTAATAGTATATTTGTCTGATTAATGCATTTTGATATAAGAACATGTTGCCTCTTATGGCTTTCAGTGTATCACTCTTACCATCTTGTCCCAAAGTCTGACTTGAACTAGAACAGCACATGGCTGACAGTGTCTGGGAGCTTTACATAGATTCAGAATATGCCAGCTTGTGTCCTAACCCAACAGATAAGTGACAGTGACTTACCTACAGGGCAGAGAGCACTGAAGAGGATGGGGAGCCTTATGGGGAGGAAGTGGCAAAACCAGTAACAGCACTGGTAAATTCAAGAAAGGGGCTATGGTTTGAGCTGATCCAGTGTTTTGTTTCTTTTGACTGGCATGCAGGTAGGGAATATTACCTGCTTACACAGATTTTTGTTTTCTTTAGTGAGTAATAAATGGTAAAACATATATACAACTTCAGTGTTACTTTGAAAATGAACAAGCAAACAGTTCACTCACCCAATATTCAAATGCTATAAAAACAAACAGTAACAAGGGTTGTAATGACAGCCTTTTCGGTTTTCTTCACTTTCCTCCAGTCAGTAGGAATGTGACACACAGCACCAACATAAATGAGTTCCCAGTACAGCACTGCAAATATGTGACTTACCATGTTATTCAGAGTAGGTCAGGTCCCAATGAATTGAAGTTTTGTGGCTTGTGTTAGCTAGGTGATCAGTACAGTTGAACTGAATGATCTACAAGTCTTCATTTTAAGTGAAAAAATAAAAGCAATATGTTTCATTCTTTCTATTTTTTTAATTGAAAAAGTACCATTTAGCATTTTTAAATGCTGTTTAGATATATCCCAATAAATAAAACAGGTAAACTACAGAGATGTCAGCCCTATTCTTGTAGTGTAAATGAACAATAATTCAATTAGGTCTGCTGGAACTAATGCAGCAGCTTATAAAACCAAAAGGATCTATGGAGATTTATACAAGCTGGGAACTCAGTAGGGTCTGTATATATATAAAGTAACAGGAGAACTAGACATCGCTACCTCAAGTTATTTCAGCAAGACCTGAATTGCCTGTGAAATTCTGACTGATGTTACATTTTGTGTAGTGACCAGCAGAGGGGCCAGCATTCTTCTCTGTGTACTTTGCAGTTGGTCATAGTAATTACAGAATCAGTGGGCTCAAACAATTGTTCCATACCTCAGTCTAATCTGCACTTGTGCCAGGTAATTTTATTCATGTTTGATATGCAGCAGGAAGTCTTCTTTGAAGTTTAAAATACATGTTAATTTTCAATTAAATATACACTTTATATTTAATTCATTCTGGTCTCTCATGGTAATCTTTCAGAACACTTACTTTGTTGTTAAATTCAATGTTTTACATATTCTTGATTTATTTCAGGCCCTAACGCATGTGTCAGAGGCCTGCTACCCTTTACTGGATGGCTGTAGAAAAAATAGGCAGAAATGGCAATCCTTAGCTGAACAGCAAGAGAAGAATCTGATTAATGGAGAAAGCAATCAAGCCAAACGGAACTGAGATGCTGATTTAAGAACCACAAGCTTGAGTTCACATAGAAAACATAGTAATAGCAGAGTTCTGCATTTTGCTAAACACTGTATGAATTTGGCTTATGTTCTGCCACTGCTGTATTATTTTTCCATATTTCAAGATATAGCATGACCATGTATGTGCCAAGGTTATACAAAAATAATGTGTTTCTTTTATTACATCTGATGGAGATGGAAAAAGACCTGCAAGGGTATTTCTTGCTACCTTATTCTGCAAGAAAGGTACGAGTGCAGTTACTCGACTGTCCCTGAGAGCCTATTACTTTGCAGATGTATATAGTTGTTTAGTGGTCATGTTGTGGCCAGTATCTTAAAGGCTGTTGCATTTCACATCTTTTTTCCTCTTCCAGTCTTGTTGTGTTACGTTATAAAAGTAATGAGCAGTCTTGCCTTTTCTCTTCCCAGAGGTTCAGAGGAAGGACTGAGACTACCTCTGGGGAGCCTAATCCAGTATATACTATGCTAACCTCTTTTAGGAAATGAAAGTGGGTTTTAGAGTGAAAGAGTCCCAGAAGCTGTGCACCCAGTAGGTTTTTTTCATACTAGAGAAATATCTTAGCAAATGTCATACATTTAGAGAAATAAAAAATACCCCAAAACATGTGAATTACTAAGCAATGGGGGTCTCAGGAATTTTGTGGTAAGAGTGTCATAAATATCCATGAATAATGAAAATTACTTGAAGGTCAATGAAATGTCACAAGATAGCTGACAGCTCTCATAGAAAGCTGCAAGAAGCACACAGAGAAATGGAAACTAAACAAGGTCATTTTTATATGCTGGTTGGAAGTTGAATTTAACATCACTATAAACAACAGACTGAATCATGGGCAGGAATAGTAGAAGAGAATATAACTGCAAGAGCAGAGATTAAAGAGATGAATCAGAACGATGCAGAAATGGTGACACTTCCAGTGACTATCTATGACTGATTCTTGAGACGAGTGCTATTATGAAATGGGTATGACCACTCTTAAGTTTTATGTTAACATATTTTAAAAATCATTTTTATCATTAGTTAATGTTAACAGTGATTAATCACAATACCTTAAAGTAATAGGAGAAAAAGAATACTGAAAGCAAAACCAGCCAAGAGTGCTACAGGGATCTGCCATTTTTATTTGAGCCATTAATGTTCAGAAAGGTAAGAAATCTATTGACTTGCACTAGTAAAAAAGGTAACATTGGTATTTTATTTAAATGAAGATGACTAATAAAAATTGTCTTTAATTGGGAGACAATTCAAGATAATATACGCATTAGACCAACCCCAAGGTACAAGGTATTCCAACAGTTTGCAGCATTTCTGCCAACCTAAGTTATGTGTCACTAATCAAATCCTATCTCAAACTTCCTTAATGACTACCAATACTATAATTACTATTATGCAATATTATTGCAGCTGAATTTGAAAAAAAAAATCTACAGAATACTTCTCATTATTTTCCAGATTTAAAAAACAATAATGGAATTAAACAATAATAGACTTCCAGGGCTACTGCTATGCAGTGCTCCATATGTGCGTTTATATGCACACACAGTACAATGTATGTATGTAGTATGTCTTAGCTTTTGAGAAAAATGACAGCAGCCTGCCCTCCCAACACACTCCCCAGAAAGAAGCTTTTTGGTACTTCTTGACAAACAGGAAACTTTGCTTCAGGATTTGCATAGTCCTTGTATATTCTTTTTCTTGAATGCTTGAGATACTGAAATGTAATTATTATGGTAACTGATGAGATACATATTTAATATAAATATGACCAAAGTGTATGTATATAAAGGTGTATTCTAGCTAGTACAGTTGAGACTAGTAATTCATAGTGACAGCATGGCAAATCAGCTACAGTGATACTACAGTGTAGTGATATGTCATTTCCATTAAGATCCCAGCATTTCTTTGCTATATTGTGTGTTCAGCAAACCTTTAGTATAATATAAATTTATAGCTATTACAAAGGAGTGCTGGGCTCATACCTGTGACTTGAAAAAAATGGACATGATGTTGCATTTTTTCAAAGGTTCACATAAAAGTAACAGTTCTACATTATCTGCATATATCTAATTACATATCTGTACACATTTATCCCACAGAATCTCTTCTGCTACAAAGATTGGAACATACATCGAAATGTGGTTCCTAGTAAATGAGCCATTTAAATTTCATAATACCTGTAGATATTTTTACAAAACCAGACCCTTTAAACTGTAGGTTTGAGACCCTCAAAAGCATAGGCTGCTGTACTTAATAAAAATTTCAGAGTGATCAAATTCTTCATCTAGCGTCTTACTCTGCCTGAAGGCAAAGTCAGAGTACGCTGGTTTTGTGTTAGCTTTGTGTGAACTGTTTGCAGAAACCGATCAGTCCTTCCGTAATGTAAGTAAGTGACAAGAAAAATCCAGGTTGTTTTCTTCCTGGAATTCATTGCCTTCAGAATTCAACATTTGCAAACGTAGCTCGTGCATTACAGCCATACAGCTGCCATTAATTTCATTATGAGTTTTACTTTTTTTGTCAGGTCTCAAACATATTCTCCGCAACTTACATTGTCTACCTAACGCAGTCAGTGTGGATCATAAAAGAAACAGCTGCAGTGGAGTTTATCAGTTTGTCAGTTCAGTTTTAAGTCCATTAGAGCCACTATGAAATTTGATATTTAAGTCTTTGGGTATAGGATTTGTTCCATTAATTTGTAATACTTGTCTCAATGAAGACTGCTAAGTCAGCAGCCTGTTTGTTCTCAGACATGGACATATTTTCTTTAGAAGTCAATCCACAGCACAGTTTAATGCTTAAAGTACACTTTGCTCTGTGCTTTGGTTCCCCTTCTGAAAAAATTACTTGTCATATGTATTAACATACACAAAATAACCCTACCTCTTTAAATAAAATTAACAGTGAGTCTCTTAAACTGTTGTAGTACCTCTTTTCCAGCAATCCAATCCAGTATTGGCTGTAGAATGTGTAGGTTTTGTATTATCTCACACAGTGAAAGAATGGAGTGGTAAAATAACATAATGTTGATTTTGGAGACAGTATTGATTTTTCATTAGTAGCACTTTAAAGTTAAGAGCAGACTACTCTCCTATCTTCACAGAATACGAGTGGGCTATTGATAAAAGTGAATACTCTTTCATTGATGACCAGCTGATCTCTCTTTAGAAGAGAGGACTGAAGCCTCGTTTTACGCATCACCTCCAGCAACTGTGTGCACGTAAAGATAAACTTTTGAACTCCAGTTCAATGCACTTTAGCTGGCAGTGGCACAGACTATATCAGAACACTGTCTAATTTCTACATAATATTACTACAAAATTACTAGGTAACACAATTTCCAACCCATTATACAGAAGGATTATGAAGAGTCAGCCCCAGCCCCTTAAAATTAGGAGATGTTGCTCAGGTCATCCAATTTGTGCCCCTTACAACTGTTCACAAAAAGATAGATGGAAACAATGCTTTGCTCATAATAAATTCATACATGTTTTAAGGTTTTATACAGACCTAGTATTTTAGGAAAATTTCTACATTAGCTTTAGTTAAGAGTCTTGGCTCTGTGACACTAGTTTCTTCTTCATATCAGATCACATGCAGTTTATATTCCACAAGGTTTCAGCTTTATTTCACAGTTCCTGCTGTACTTCTTCAGGGACTTGCACTAATTCGAAAGATCACAGAATTGCAGAAAGGTTAGGGCTGGAAAGGACCTTAAGATCACCCAGTTCCAACCACTTTGCCATGGCCAGGGACACCTCACACTAGACCATGTCGCCCATGGCTCTGTCCATCCTGGCCTTGAACACTGCCATGGTTGGAGCATTCACCACTTCTTTGGCCAACTTGTGCCAGTGCCTCACCACCCTCACAGTAAGTAGAGAACTTCTTCTTTAGATCTAACCTGAACTTCCACTGTTTCAGTTTAAACCTGTTC
>JBCJKH010054135.1:14306-55566 GCA_039877255.1 Loriculus beryllinus
AGAAGCTCTTCCCTGTGAGGGTGCTGAGGCGCTGGCACAGGGTGCCCAGAGAAGCTGTGGCTGCCCCATCCCTGGCCGTGCTCAAGGCCAGGTTGGACACAGGGGGTTGGAGCAACCTGCACTAGTGGAAGGTGTCTCTACCCATGGCAGCGGGTTGGAACTGGATGAGCTTAAGGTCCCCTCCAACCCAAACCATTCTATAACTCTATGATTCTCTCCGGGACACCAGCGCCTTCACGCAGGGACCACCGCGCTGCCTCAGCCCCGCGGCCTGCGGACATCCGCGTCTCTCAGGGGGCAGTCAGGCCGCGCCGCGCCCCGCTGCCGCCCTCCCCCCCGCGCTCACCATCATCGCCGTTCTCCTCGGCCGCCGCGCCCCGCGCCAGAAGCGCGACCTGGAGGAGCCCCAGCAGGAGCAGCAGCACCCACAGCCCGCTCAGCCTCATCCCGCCGCCGCCGAGCCTCACACCGGCCCCGGCCCCGACCGCGCCGCTTCCCCTTCACTCCGGCCCGCCGCGCCCCTCACGGGGCCGCCGCGCCCCCTGATTGGCTGCCGCCTGTCGACACGAGCGGCGCGGCCGCCAATCGCGTTCCGCGCCCCTCCGCCGCGCAAGGCCCGAGCGTGCGTGGCGTGGATCCGTAACGCGGCGCTCCCGCAGCGGCACGCACGGCGCGGGCTCGCGTGCCCATTAGACGGCGGCTCTGAGGTGCCGCTTCCCCATTGGCTGACCGCCGCACCACCAACCGCCGCCCGACACGCGGCCCCGGCGCAGCCGCCCTGGCAGAGCGGGGAGGGGGCTCCGAGCCCCGCCCACAAAGGCGAGAAGACACATTGCCCTTCACGATTGGCGGGGTGCCTTGAGGGGGCGGGGCCATCAGGAGATTGCAGCCTATGAGAACGCGGCACGTTATGAAGGCGGAGTCGCCCCAGCGGGGCGGGGGAGGCGGTGCTTTACCTCAGGGATGAAGGGGGGTGGTCCGAGGTCGCCATTGTTCGTGTAAGTGGGCGTCTGCTGCTTTTGGGGCTCGTGGTGGCCCCGAAGTTGTTCGATCTTGTTACCGAAACAACTCCTTGCTGTTTACCTGAAGCTTTTAACAGTGCTGCCTCTGTGGGGGCTCCCACAGAGCTCAGGGGTCGGGTGCAGCCTGCCTGTTTGTAATGGCATGAGGACTCGCTGCGAGCAGAAGAGTGCCATTCCTCGGGCAGGGCAGGGGAGTGTGTGCTTCCGCCTGTCCAAAAGTCTTAAGCTTAACTTTCAGTATTCGCAAAAAAGCTGTGGTGAAACTCGATTAGCTAGGTTAACAGAGAGCAGGTCTGCTTGTCAGCAAACCCAGAGGTGTATGTTTAGGGTTGGCAGATTCTTCCCCTTTGACCTTGCTGACATAGCCATGGCAGGTCTTCCTGTGTTGTTAATAGCTTCATTTCTTCTGGTTACTGATGGTGACCATGGAGGGATAATCAAAGGTAATGGTTCTAAAGCTACTAGAGAGCAGTTCAGCTGAGAAGGACCTAGAAGTGTTGGTGGATGATCACCTGATTATGAGCAAGCAGTGTGTCCTTGAGCCAGGAGGGATAAGGATATATCCTGGGGTGCATTGGAGGAGTCCAATTGGCAGCAGTCAAGGGAGGTGATCCTTCCCCTCCGTCCTGGTGAGGCCACATCTGGAGTACTGTGACCAGTTCTGGACTGCTCGGAACAAGGAGCTATTGGAAACGGTCCAGTGGAGGCCCCAGGCATGATCAGGGGTCTGCAGCATCTCTTTTATGAGGGGGGGTTGAGGGAGCTGGGCCTGTTAAATCTGGAGAAGGGAAGGCTGAGAGGGGATCTCATCAATGCATATAAATATCTCAAAGGTGGGTGCTAGGAATACGGTGCCATACTCTTTTTAGTGGTGCCCAGCAAGAGCGCAAAGAGCAATAGCCATAAATTAAAGCACAAGTTTCACCTCAGTATGAGGAAGAACTTTCTGCTGAGGGTCACAAAGCACTGAACAGACTGCCCAGGGGGGTTGTGGAGTCTCCCTCTCTGGAGACATTCCAAACCTTCCTGGATACGTTCCTGTGTTCCCTGCTCTGAGTGGCCTTGCCTTGGCGGGTGGTTGGACTGGATGATCTCCAAAGGTCCCTTCCAACCCGAACCATTCTGTGATTCTGTGGGCTTATCTGGTGAACATTTACAGTCTAACAAGACAGTGTTAAAACCTGGCCTTTTGATTCTCAGACTGCCAGTTTGGCCACAAAATTGGGCAAATCACAGCTGTTGAACAATATAGTGAAACAATTATTTTGTTTTTCACAGTACTTCTAACCTTCACATAGTTTGCAGGCATAAAGCACTATTAGATCCAGTGCACAGTAGTCATACTCTGAAGTGATAAGCTTGTGATAAGCAAGTATCTTTGAAGCCCTTGAAGTGCAAGCTTCAGGTATAAAATTTTAGGGGATTGAGAAGACATTGTGAAAGGCTACTGGCGCGTACAGGTTACCATTTGGCTTTTTTTCATCAGTCTGTAGTAAAATGGCATTAAGAATGTGCTTTGTTCTACATTGTTCTACAAGTTTTCAGATCAGGAGTCAGTGCCTGCCTTCAATTCAGCTGCCAAACAAGTTACATTGAAAATACAGCAGCACTCCATGTAAGACTACAGAGAGCTGACACCTGATCTGAACCAGGTAAAAGCTGTCTTGATCCTCTCGAGATCTTGATCCTGATACTGTCTTTTTTGGTATTAGTATAAAAAACCCAGAACTTGTTTTGATGATTAGTTTGTTTAACATGGATATTCAGTAGTTTGATGATAGCATATAATCAGATTGGATGCTTAGTGTTCTAAATGAAAAAATAAAAGTGTATTGGAAGGGTTTTATTTAGAGTCTGTTCACTGTTTGATTAACACAGGCACTGATTTGAATATTGTGTTGGTGTATGAGATGTTTACTGCTATCATAATCAGAGTTTGTAAGAGGAAGGCTGTTGTTTGTAAGAGGATTATTGCAATCCTGGTTTAGGTTGGAGATTATGTACTTGACAGTGACGTGTCATGGTAGAGAAGTTCTTTCAGGCCCAGTACTTCATGACTGACATTGTCTAGGCCAATGGAAAACAGGTTAAGTAGCTTCCAGAAGAAATAGGCATGTAAAATGGAAAGGATAAAATATTTTTGTGATAACCAAGTTTTATGGTTGTTGTGTTTTATGTCTGTACAAGTTAACCAAGTTGAAAAATGAGATCAGTAGATTTGGTAGATAATCAAGGGTGTCAAGCAGCAGCATCCAACTAGAAAAGGAAGTACAAACAGTGTACGAATACAGGTTTTTATATTACTGTTTGAACTGCAGGAGGAAAGCCTGCAAGACAGCCCCTAAAATCGCTGTGGAGCCAAGGACAGCCTTATTGTCTGATGGAGAGATTTGCTGAATTGTAGGTTCCTTGTATGGGTAGTTACAGTATTGATAGCCTGGATCGTAGGCACGTCCCGCTAGACAAACAAGGCCTTGGCAGAGGACTGTAGTCTGGTTTATCTTCAAACCAGTGGGCCTGTGCTTGTCTTTCTAGTTTGGGGTACCAAGAGATAACACAGCAAGTCATAAATAGCACACCAAACAACTGTGATTCCTCCCTGTCCAGCTGGGGTGCAAACTCAGTGCAACTATGAATTACACACACTGGAAGGAGAGTGCTAGCTGTGCAGCTTTTCCAAGAGATTCCTTCCTGCACTCTGAAGGCTTGCTTACCTGTGGGGTTGACTCGATGAGGCTGAAAATCCTCTGAACTAAGTACTGCTGGTAAGAGCACTGCTGCCTTTTGTCAAAGTACTCATTATTTACATGAGTTAATAACAAGAAAACCCTTATCTTGACCAGGAGGGTCTGTAGGCAAGAGGCAACAAATACTGTAACAGGTAAGTATAGGGTTATCTGTAGGTTCAGTGCATGGAAAAGTAAATACACAGGTCCCTTGCAGCATGTCTGATGTCAGAAACTGGCCATACCTACCAGTCGTGTCTGCTGCCACACTGACAGAAAACAAGCACTGAAAGTGTGAGACCCCAGAGCATCTACGAGCAGTTTCTGAGTAAAATGCATTTCTGTCTGGTAACATTGGCTGTCCTGCAGAAAAATCCAGGTGTCCCAGTCACTAGAATTACTTGAAACTGGATTATGTTTTGCGCATACTGTGTTTTCTGATGCTTGTAAAACTGTCAGCATCACCACTGCTAGCGCATCCTCAGGAACAAGCCGATGATCATATTTCTTAGATATGCTTTTCCTCAGGAACATGCAGTAGGAGTCTTTCATTTGGTTTAAGTTGTCCATGGGTGCCTTAAAGTCTTCACAGGTTGCACCAGTATTTGCCAGCACCATTAAGTGGTGGACTGTGGCAATATCTGTACTGTAATTTTCTCCTTCAAAAGGAGGCCTAGATTCTCATCGTCTTCTGCATGTCATTCTGCAAGTTCAGTGGGGTGCAATTGTTGATCTTAAAGAGGCATACCTAGCACTGAATTTCAAAGCAGAAGAAGCCAGTGTTCTTTCACAAAACTCGTGAGACTGCCAGACTAAGCCACATTAGTCTAACTTCTGCTGTTAAACTGTATTACAGTCTTAAAAGTTGGCTCGAACCTACTTGGCCTTTCACAGTCTGATGATGCTGAGTGGGTACCTGTAAGGAGAGTGAGCAATTCTAATGACCTCATATATGTGATAGCTGCTTTAATTTATTGTAATCCTTAGTACCACAGAGTGATACTGATTAGATGCTGACTGATATTGGCTGAATAGAAGTGCAACCAATTAATTTACTGTTGTTAAACATGAATTTATCTGGGTGCTATAGTAAGTTGCTGATGGTGTTTAAACAATTGGAAATTCATTTTAATAGGAGTGTATGCAACCTCAGCAGCATGTCAGTTAGCTAAGGTGTTGGACCATGATGCACAGCTTTTTCAGTAGGACTGTGTGACAGGCCACTGTCTTTCTGTGATTTGTTTTGAATGCAGCATTTCTTCCAAAGAGCATGAGCTGATGGTGCTCTTGATGCCACCCTCTGGCAATCTAAAATATGGCTGAAATGCTGCTAAAACACACCTGATGTTACAGTACATGCACGGAAGAGTTTTGGGGGGATGCTTTTGAAACTTGTTTCCTAAAAACCAAAACAACCAAAAAACCCTTTCAGTTACAAGTCCTCTCTTTTATGCAATATGCCAGTCTTAAACTGGCACAGCATGACACGTGTTTTGTTTTGAACACTGTCTCGTACATTATTTTTCTTCTGAGTTCCATATCGTAGCATGTAGGGTCAGAAGAGATTGCTTCAGGTGTCTCCAAAGCTACAAGGCTCCTAAACTGTAAGCTATCTGAGCATTGACAAACACTCCAGCCCATGGGTTTGACCAGCTTTAGCAAATAGATCAGTATTTGCATTTCCCTGCTTTATCTGTTTGAAGCAGTTGATAAGACACGGATGTTTAAGAAAATGGTTTATCCTCCACTTTTACTTTTTACTATCTTGTTTGGGTTTTTTAAACCTTTTTTTTTAACTCAGCATGATTGCAGCTCGTGTAAACAACAACACACTTAAAAAGAAATTATAGGAAGTAATTCACATGTAAAACAGTAAGGAATAATTCTGTTCAATTTGACATGTGATTGTAACTTGGCCTCAGGAAGAACTGAGAAAGTGTATATCTTTAGGTTTCATAAATGCCTATAGAACATCTAGCAGAAGTAATATTTTATGTGGTCCCCTATACTAAAAACTGAAATAAACTCAGGATTCTGTTACACCGACTGTATTTAAAAGCACTCACAAGCTCTCATTGAACTGAATTTGCCAAGCAGTTGGAATAATCAAGATTTTCTGCTAGAGCTGTTTGCAACAGCTGAATAGTTAAACCAGTTAAATGAAACTATTATATGGCACAATAAAGATAAACTGAGCCTGGTGGAGTATATTCTGATTGTTCAGTTGTGACAGAAACTCTTAGTGGGGCTTGAAGTAGTAATAGAATAATATAAAGGGAGCAGGAACTGCAGATATAAAAATGAGTGTTTTTTCTTTTAGGAAAAGATAATGGCTTCAGATCCATCTGTATGAGGAGGACCTGTGTGACACAATTCGATGAGGTAGCGTATTCTGCAGTCTGGCAACTGAACAGATTTTTACAGTTAGTGATTAAACTATTTCAAAGTCAAAAGCACTTTGAAAGATAGTATGTGCACAGAAGGAAATTCTTGCCGTAGTATTTACATACATGGGTGGGATTTGGAGCAACAAAATGAATGTTGAGAGTCTTCCTTTGGGAAGAGTTTTGAAAAAAGAAGTTACTGGAAGATGATATTTGCATCTGCAAGCCCAGGAACATAGAAGAATTGGGCTAGGAAAACAAAGGCTTAGACATATGATTCTGTGAAAATTAATTTAAGAAAATGCTTTATGCTCTGCCTCTTGTATCTCATTTGTGGTTTTTCAACATTTACAAAGGTGAATATTTATCCTTTAACATACTCAGCACAACTGTAGTTCATGCAAACAACTATTTTAAGAGTTGCATATGTTCTTCCTATTTCCCACAAATCACTGACCACTGCTGGTGTTCTAACTACTGCAGTTTTCAGTCTGCCTGAGAATCCTTTACCTGACATTTCCAGCCTGGACTTCGGGTATTTAAGTACAAGTTTAAATAATATTCTTTAAAAGTGACCATTAGTTCTGTTTGACTTGGCTTTTTTTCCTTCTTTGAAATGGATCTGGATGTTCCTACAGGAGTATTTAATAACATCAGCCAAGGCCACCTGACATATGAGACTAAGTATTCCGGCTGGATCCTCAGGGTCAGTAGATGAATACAATGCCCCCTTTTGGAGGGTCTGGAGGTGTGGAGTAACCAGGGGCTACAACAAACACACCTACTTTTGGTTATCACCTATTGCTTTGCTACCCTCTTTCCTAAAGACCCTCAAAAATCATTGTAACACTGTGAATGGCCATTAATTCTTTCTTTATTTTTGTTCATTGGATCATGCTGGTTTCAGGAGACCATGTTGCTTGTTGATGTGCTCTGCAGTCGTATTTATCATCAACCATGTGCTGAACAATTTAGTCTGTGTTTTTACATCAGAGTTGATGTGTATTAGACTTTTCAAGAGAGGTGGAAGGGTTCTGAATTAAAGCAAATGTAGATAAAGAGTAGAAAAAATTCCAGTAAAACCTTCTTTAGTTTTATTTACCATAAATATGTCCCTGCTTACACTGAGAATTGGCAACATGAGAAAGGTCAAAGCACTGCTTTTTTCCTGGTGTGCTCTCTGAGTTAATTTGATATAAAGCACCATCTGAAGTTTCTGCTAAGAGAGCAGAACTCACTTGGTAATTATTGTCATGTCCTTTCCAGAGGTCTTTACTACTGCAAGCCTGAAAATGAGCTAAGCTCAGCAGTGAGGTCACAGACCTTTGATCTCTTTTGAGGAATATCACCCTTTTCTTGGGACTCATGAGCTGGTGTGTGAACAAAGGTAAGAACAAAGGATAATGTTCTTCTTTGGTTTGAGTGAAACTGTTCTATAAAGTGGTATCATAATGTGACATTCGGTTTTGTTGAATTTGTGCTCAGACATTGACAGAAAAGAAAGTTTCAGTATGTAGAATTCAGTGAGTTTGCATAATATAAAATCACCACTAGATGGTACCTTTCAACAAAAGATAGTTGACTTAAACAAGCTGGTCCTTCTGTAACTGCCTGCAGGCATGAGAAAAGGCTTCCAAAGGGTTGTGTTTGTTTATATATGGGTTGTTTTTATTCTCAGGTCATCATTTTATCAATAATGTACAAGTTTGAGTCTTGGGAGAGTGGAGAGAATGTTATGAATCCAGAATTTACAAGTGGTCTGCATGGTGTATTTTTATCTGTAATGCTCTGAAGGGGAAAGACTTAGGCTTGTCTTGTTTCTTTTATGTGAATAATATTTTAGATGCCCTTCTCTTCCCTTTGTGTTTGTGAGGAGCCTCTCAAGGTGTGGTGCTCTGAACCATATGGGCTGGTGTGCTGTGGCTAGGATATGAGTTTCACTCCTCTGAGCTAGTCACAACTTGAGCTACAAGGTTCAGCTCAGACAGAAGGTTTTACTCGCTACCAGTGAAGCTTCTTGGGCAAAAGATGTGTACGTGTTGTATTTATTCAGAGGATGGAAAATTCTCAACACTGCCTCCTTACATTCTGATAACAGTTCTAAGCTAGGTGAAGTATGTCACTGATTTTCCAAAGAACTCTGTGTGTCTTATGCAGTAATAAACCACTTGTATTTTCATAGTTTTTCAACACTTGGTTTTCTCCTATACAAGGAATATTATTAGTAAAGCAATGAAAATGGTACATCTTAGCTATGTATGAGATACTTCATATCCATGACGTTGACTCTTAAAACTGGTTTAAATTCAGGATCTCTATTTCAGATAATTTATTTTAATCTTGCTCTCTAGAGCAGCAATAGGCCTTGGCACGCACTTCTGTTTCATTTGTAAACCTCAATATGGAAACACTTCTGGATTCACTTAATAAAACTTAAACTCTCTAGAAGCAGCTTTTTATGATTGTAGCATAGGTTCTTTACAAGAGCAGTTTGTTATTCTTGCATGTGAACATTGCCTTAAGTTTACAAACATTCATATAGGGAGACATGGCAGTAATAATGCAATGGCTGTGCTGAAATAAATTATTGAGTAATATACATTATTTAGCACCTTCTGGCTTACAGCACTTTACAAAAGTCAAAATTATTTCCATGTCAAAAGAAAAGAAAAGTTAAGGATCTGTGTTGTTAACTCTTAAACAGAGAGTTTCCAACTTGCCATGACTAAAATCATGATTACATTCCTACTTGGAAACAGTGGAAGGTGTTGGCACTGATTTACTCTTGAAAGATTGGAAGTGCTAACTAGGCTGCAGCTGAAAGGGTTATGTCTTGTCTCTCCAATCACTTCTTAAGCAAAAGGAACTCTGTGGCATTAACAAGAATGTATCTTCCCTCCTATGAAGCGGGTGGGACTTGAGTCAGGTCAATTTCTGATACCAGGTAGGCCTCAGGAGGAAAAAAATTGCTTTTGAGGATGGAAAGAAAGAAAATATGGCATCTGTAGCTGTTGCTAACAGAATAGCACTTTTCAAGGTATTCACACTACTATGTTTTATTCTGTAGCTGGAAATTCCCTGAAAACAATATGAATCTGCTTACCAATCTGCCTTTCATAAATCAATTCCAGTTGTCTCAGCAGTCAAAGAAGCTCCTGTTCTGTGCTTTTCTGTTTTCAGGTACTTAAAAAAGAAAGGTAAATATTGACACAATCATTTTATGTTTCCCGTGCTTTGTTCTCCTTTGCTGTCCTGCTACATGTTTCATTCATGTCTTCAACATTTTGATCATTTGCAGCACTGTTTCTCATATAATGCTAAGAAACGTCAAACTATTCTAACAATTATCTCAGTGATTTAAATTTGCCTTCCTCCTCCACTGAAATGATGTGTTGTAGTGAGAACAGCTTAAATACACCATACTTGTAGAGAAATACCTGTAGAACTGCAGTGTCCCACAGTTCTGTTTCTCTCCTCCAAAACTGCTATAAAAATGGCAAAACCAAAGTGCCGTATTTCACTGATTTTGTTTAAAATTAAATTGGGGAGATTTAGATTGGATACTAGGAAAAATTTCTTCACTGTGAGGTTGGTACAGCATTGGAACAGGCTGCACAGGACAGCGGTGGAGTCACTGTACTTAGAAGTGTTCACACACCGTGTAGATGAGGCCCTCAGTGCCATGGGTTAGTGGTGGCCTTGGCAGTGCTGGGGAACGGTTTGACTGGATGAGCTTTAAGGGCTTTTCCAACCTGGCTGATTCTATGATTCTGTTTTTCAGGATTGCTAAGAAAAAAACCCAAGAAACCTGAATTAATAATGTAGATATAAATTATAACTCCTTTTTATATGTGTGCTTTTACATGTTGAAGATGAGGTGTTACAGAATATTTACTTTTATGAAAGAGCAGGAAATTATATGTATGTCCTCACTCTGCTTTGTATTACAAAAGCAAATAGAAGTTGTTGCAGTGTCTAAATGGTATTTATTTGTTTTTCATATAATATGAAACCTTTTTCTCATTTTATTTTCCTTTCATGTCACTGGAACTTTCTTTTAAAAACAGACATTTATGAAATTACTTTCTTTTATATGGTGTGCTGGATTCTTATGAAACAGATGAAACATCATATAGTAAGCCAATACTGTAGTATTACATTTTTAGAATACATAGTTATTGAAAGATTAATTCCATAGCACACACGATTATTTATTACCTGTGTGTGGGGTAGGGAAATCTTTCCTAAGTATAGATAAAATAAAGACATTTCCCTCAACTTAAAAAAAATAACATAGAAAAATACATTCTGCACATTAATAGAGATCTACTTAATGAGATGGTGAATTTCAGGATCCTGAGGGAAGGGGGGCAAAAAGCAAGCTCACAGCCCTGGATTTCAGGAGAGCAGACTTCGGCCCCTTCAGGGATCTGCTTGGGAGAATCCCATGGGATAAGGCTCTGGGCAGAGTGGAGGGAGCTAAGAAAGCTGGTTAGTATTCAAGGATCCTTTCCTATAAACTCTAGAGAGCTTCATCCCAGTGTATATGTCAGGCAAAATGCCATTAGGCAAAAAAAGTCAGGCAAAAATGCTATTAGGCCTACGCAGAGGAGCAAGGAGCTCTGAATGTACCTCAAGCATATACAGGGGGGAAGCAAGGAGGGGGGAAACCTGGAAGGAATACAGAAACATTGTTCAGGCATCCAGGAATGAAGTTAGAAAAATTAAAGTCCAAATGGAATTGAACCTGGCCAGGGATGTCAGAGACATCTCAGTAGTGTCTACTGAGGAGGAAGAATAAAACCAAGTTTGTTCATAGACCATATGGGTGTATTTACTTGGGTAGTTTGGGGTAAGGATCTTGCTTTGAATATTAAACTTGAGAGTTTCTGAGTGAAGGAATAACCTGCTTTCTTAATGAGTTTGGAGGGGCAGGACTTTGTGTACATTACTTGTTAATGACAACATTAACATTTAAAATCCACTTGTTTCCACATGAATGGCTCTCAGTATTGGCTGACTGCTCCACGCAAGACACAAAACAGAAGACAATGAACACAAGAGTGAAGAACATAGTTAATCCTTTTTCCATTGCTATGTTTCCTTGTCCTGTATACCTTTAGCTGTCTGGATTTAAGATTTTTAAAATAGTGATTTTATTACATTTTTAAGTATGTTTTTATTATTTTCCTCAAGCTTCAGAGTCAGGACAAGCAGAAGAAACTGTCCATAAATATGCTTAGATATACCAAATACCAGAAATAAAAATGAGAAGAGAAACATATGAAAGAATACAAAATTAGCTTTAGAGAACAATCAGGTATGGGGAGGTTTATTTTCTCCTTGCACTGGGAATTGCTGTTGTTATTATATTCACTTTTTCTATCATCTTGGTCAGTGTGAGCCAACTTTTTTAGCAAGTGAGAACTAGACACTGATTTCAGTGTTGGATTTCACCTTCTGGTGTCTGTGTGGAGATACCTGGGGAGGCTTTGTTCTCCATGGTATTCTGGTTTGATGTGAGAGAAAGCCTTTCCTGTTGTCAGGAGAACAACCTTTCTGCTTGAGATACTCAAATGCTGGTGCAAATACCGTATATATTGAATCCTACCCCACTACCACATGTATTGATGGGGTTGATTGTAGTTTTTGAACCAAGAGTACCTGATCTGTCTGCTTTGAAGTAGAAGAAAGGAAGTGTTTATTTGTAATGCAGTTTAAGAAGGGAACATTTTGCAGCCGATCAATATTTTAAACTGCAACGGGGAAGTTCAGGTTAGATAGAAGGAAGAAGTTCTTCCCTGTGAGGATGAGGCACTGGAATGGCTTGCCAAAGCTTGTGAATGCTTTGTCCCTGGCTGTGTTCAAGGCCAGGTTGGACAGAGCCTTGGGTGACATGGTTTAGTGTGAGGTGTCCCTGCCCATGGCAGGGTGTTGAAACTAGATGCTCTTAAGGTCCTTTCCAACCCTAACAATTCTATGATTCTACGTTTCTATGACTGTGCTCTAGAGAGAGGAGTACTTTGCTCAGAGAATTCCAGAAACCCCATCATCACCTTTTGTGGCTTCATCATCATTTCTCCACTAGGAGGAATAAGTCTGAGGAAAAATTCACTGTAAACGGTAAGTGATAAGTAATTGAAACTGGAATTAGGGTGTCAGATTTGGAGCAAAGAAGTTTGTTTTCATCTGTGTTCTACTTGTACAATAAATGCTGCGTGGGCAGGGCACCAGAGCGAGACCCCATTGTCAATGATTTGTGCCAACATCCTAGCCCCGGCAGGTTCTAGCTTTCACTTCTCCTTGGGGAGGCTTGAACATCCCCAACAGCCCTGAACCAGGCTCCCCTGCAGGTCAATAGGAAGGTGCAGAAGGAAGCAGAGGTTTCTCTCAGATAGGCAAGATATCGGCACTGTGATCTCTTTGTGACATAGGAGACAACACTCACAGTAAATTCATGAACATCTCAGATTGTCTCATGGAAGAGGTGGGAAGGAGAGCATTGCTGGTTCAGTTATCAGCCTGTGACATCTCTGCTAACACCCCTCTGCGATGGACAGCTGCACTCTCTGTTTCTCACATCTATTGATCTGCAAACCCAGATAAATGTTGCTGCATCAAATGCAGCATGCTCAAAATCAGCATGCTCAAAATACTCTCTGCAACCTCAGCAGGTAAAGACTTTCATTAGAATGAAATGAGAGAGCAGCTGTACACCTTCCTCCACACATCTTGTGAGCTCTAGGCTTCTTTGTAAAATGTTTGGCTGTTTCATGCTGCTATTGTAATATCTCTAATGAGCATCCAGGAACCCAGAGCTCCTTTTATGTCTGGTATCTCCTGATCACTTTGTAGAGCTGCAGGAAATCTCTCCATGTGCAGCTTATCCCCAAGGTCGTGTCAAACCAGTCCCAAACCCAAACTCTCCTGAGATCCACTCTCCGTTATAAAAGAGTGGTTCTTGCTCAGGAAGGTCAATTGCAGCCTGAGGCTAAGCCCAAGTGTGGGACAAAGATTTCCCTTGCTCCCTCTACACAGGCTGTCCCGACAGACCCTTACCCTGCACACACCCTGGTCTGTTGTGCTGACTGTTACCCTTTACAGCTCATCCTACACTGTCCATGTTCTCCCTTTAGCATCCTCCTTGGGCCACATCCAGTGGCCAGAAGCCACTAAAATCCCATTGGCTCCCACTACTGTGGCAAGCACGGGCACCTTTGCAGGGTGCAGGAGCAGTTTGTCATCCATGTAACAATAAGTGCCCTGTAATCTCCCTCCTGTCAGAGAAGAAAGCCCTATTTGCCAATACCCTATATTTGAAGTGCAAGATTTACAGAATCGGAGTGGTTGTATCTTAGCAACCACCAATGCATTAAGAAAGCAGCTGAACTGTTTAAACCTTCAACTAAAACATCCACCACAGAGAGGCGACTCTCCTGTACAAGACACAAAATCCCTTCCATGCATTCAGCAGGAGGGACAGGGCCACCTTATGCACACCAAAGTGACCCCTCCTGAATCTTCCCCCTTCCCGACATACACGACTCAGGTGCTGTTATGGCCCATACCTGCATCATCACTTGCCCTCTTGCAGGGAGTGAAGCAGAGAAAAGGCATCTTTTTGCAGAGACACCCTGAGGGGTTTTGTTTGGTCTCATCCCCATGCGAGCCAAAGCAACATCTTCAAGAGTTTCCAAGGGGAAATAAAGAAGTCCCAGAGTGAAAACTCAGAGTGACACAAGAACAGGGCTGTGATTGTCCCACCCGAGATGCCGTGATGCAGCATCCATGACCTGATTTGTACAGCTTAGAAATGCAGTCTTCTCCTTTCCAGTGCAACACCTTCAATATCAGTCTTCAGATACACCTTTCCCTTAGATCTCTTCTTCCACAGACTTGGGCCAATGGCAGACCAGAGCCAGCCCCTGCACTGCACAACCCCACACAACAGCTTCTGTGAGGTTTTCTTACCACCCCTGAAGCAAACCTGGATTTCATCCAGGACCTGACAAAGTTACCACAAACCCAGTGGGGCTTCTGCAAACCACCATTTTCTGTCCCCAAAACGCCCTGTAAAGGAAGTTTCGCCACACTATGTTCCATTTCACATTATTCTCAGCTACCCGATCCATGTTGTGTGATGACACACTGCAGCACCAGGGTGAACCCCAGCACACTGCAAAGGGACCAGTAAGGCATCTTTATTTCTTGAAAACAAATGGCTGTGAATAATCCCCCAAAGGGAGCTGCCTGAGGAGAGCACTGAGGAGCATCACAGAGCCCCTCATCCATAGACTGACAGTTGTTTGCACAGAAATGTAGGTCTTAACCTCTACATGCAACCCATAACCAGCCTCTGAAGGGAATAGGAGCACATATGGCATTGCAAATGCAGGTGTTTGCATAATCCACAGACTCCATGGGATGAAGGAAGGTAGCAGCCATTGTCTATCTTGTTTTAAAGATGCACTATTCAGGAGAAACCCACTGTAAGAATTACAGCAAAATTAAAGCAACAAAGGAATTCTACTAGGATGACCACCGGTCCCAAAGAGTACCCACGCCATATGAGAACTGCAGTGTAAGGCATGGGCACATACTCTGTACATCTGTGCTTAAAGACTGTGCTACCTCTGAGCTGCAAGACAGAAGAGCTGCCCTGGGCTAGAGAAACTTGAGGCTGTAGGATTGAAATTGCCCCATGGAGATTCACATTTTAAACAACGATTAAAGATCAATTGAACTGTTACCAGAAGCAGAATTAGGAGAGATTTATGAATCCTGCGTTTATAACTGTAGGAAAGCACCTTCTGTAAAGAGGAGACTGAAAAATCCATTTATTGCAAAACCATTTGCAGATCTCATCATCTGCCTGTCACAGTGGGTGCAGGGCATGCACACAAACAGCGTGCTAGCTGTGAGCTGCCTTTGGTGGTCAAGTCGGTCAGTTCCTTGAATGTGTTTCCTTCCAGAATGTGCTTTGAACAGAATTTAGCCCCAAAAGGAAATAAACTCGCTTTGCATTGCATCCTTTTGATGGAATAAGTTTTGAACTTGAAGTTCTTTTAAAACTAGATGGCTCTTAGGGTATTCAGGCAGAGACATCCATCCTGACCTGCAGGTGGTAGCTTCAGCTTTGATTGTTCACACTCGTGATCAGTATTGGGTCTATAGACTACTTCCAAAGCATCTAAGCCCTATTAAAACAACATTTCCATTACCTAATTAATTGTTTGAAGCTATTTTCAGTGGTTATTTATTGAAGTTGTAGTTTGTCACCTGAGGCAACAGCACGGCTTGTTGTCGTGGAAACCTCTCTGCTGTCACCAGTGCTGAATAGGGAGGGAGGAACCAGAGAGGGAACTACAGAAAGATGCTTTTGTTGAAATGCCTCGCTCTTCAAAGTGAAGAAATTATTTCAAGATAAAGACAGGCCACACCGAGATCAGCACACTCTGATTTCTGAGGCATTACAGGGGCTCTGGGCTGGGTTCAAGCCCTTTCTAATTTAGCGTGACATAGCTCCTGCTGTCAAGCACTGCTGTCTCCTGGGGTTAACAGCAACGTTTACAAGGCCCTTTCTGATGCCAAACTTGCTATTACTGCAGAAAATTCCTGCCATGTTCAAAAACAGAACAAAACCTCTCTAACAACCTGCTGTCATCTCCCCATTTGACTTATGAAAGATGAACATTCAGTCTTTCAGGTCTCTGCCTGGGCCGTGATCTTGACACAACCTTTCTGCTTTCCCAAACCTATGCATTAATTACAGTGCACAGAGATCTCAAGCAAGAGTTGCAGCTGGTATTTCCCTTAAAGCAGCATGTCTCCTGCCTAAGTTTTAATTAAACTCTGCCACAGATTTTCTTATTGTTCAGCTTCAGAAAGTGAATAAAAACATTGAAGTTATGAAAAGCCCATATCTTTGTTTTTAACTTTAGTTTGGTGCACCTAACTCATGAAGATGCAGTAAGAACCAGAGCTCCCACCAAAAGGTCCATCAGGTCCATATGTTGTCTCCAGTCGCATTACAACAGAAGCACACAATGCAGATCAATGCTGCTAGATTTAAGCTAAAAGATCCCAGAGCCAGGAGCCTTCTTAAAATGCTGCTGAGCTGCAAAGCCGCCAGACTGCACGTTTCACAAGTTGCCATGCACTGTTTCATTTACTGTTAGTTTATCATTACACAGGGTTTTATCACCCCAAAATAGGGTTTCTGCCCCTCTGTTTTCATAGCCTTGTATTGCAGACTCACTGCAACAATGCCTTTGCTAGGCCTTCGTGCAATGCTGTTTGTAACTGGCAGGGAGCTGGGTCTACAGACGGCTATGTGCCTTTCAGGATTGATTCTTCTTGCTGCATTTCCTCTCTGAAATGGAGTAAACCAGAACCTGGTTCTTTTGTTCCTTGGCAGAGCCCTTTGGAGGCAGCGGCAGAGGAAGAGAAACCGCAGCGTGAGCCTGGAGCGCCATCTGATGGCAAAGCACACATGTGCGGTGGTCCCCGGCCGAGGGACCCCTGCCCACCCTGTGCCGAGCATCAGTTTCTTGCAAGAAGCACTGAAGATGTGAGGCAAACGAGCACACAGAGGCTACAGACACAGATGTGCTCTCTCTGGAGGTTAATGAGCCACATGGAACTGTTTAGGCAGTGCCTCTACGGGAGGACAGGATTAGAACCCCCCAGGACTGTGGTTTTTGATGTTTAAAGAACGTATTGAAGTGTAACTCGTCAGCAGTTGGGTGATGTCTTGTACCGTGGTGCTTTTGGCATCCTGCATCAAACTGCAGATGAGAACTAAATCACCGTCAATAATTAAGACTGGAAATGGGAATGGTTAATTACCTTTGTACAGCATTCACTGACATCTCCATGAAGCCAATGCTGATGTCACTAACACTGACTAATCCAGCTTCATAACAGATGAAATGCCAACCAAAATGAAGCTACAAACTTGGCTACGAAATGAAGGGACTTTAAGTTGGGTATAGTTTAAGACCTCTTTCTCTTAAAACTTTGTTTTTCTAAAATGTACACCAATGTGTAACTATTAGGTTCAAAAACAGGGTTGAGGGGTCCATCCCCTGCCATTACAGTGGGAATAATATCAGCTGCACGGACAGCTGGGAATGCAGGAACTGTGGCACAAGCTGTGGGGTGGCTGCTCTGTGACTCGGATGGATCGGCAGAGGATGCAAGGGAAGTTTTCCATAGCAGAAGAGCGGGTGCACCCCCAGGACACCAGAGCCCACACAGCAGGGACCCACAGTGTTAGCCAAGGCTCCACTGGGAGCAAATGGCTAGGCCATGTGGGCTGAGGTGGCACTGGTCTAGGGGTAGAAGCTGCTTTACACTTATCCGTGTATCAGCAACAGATGTGCGATCTAATGCTGGCACATGTTTTCTAAAAATAGGTGAATTTTATCATCACAAAGGTTAAAAACTTCACTTCCCACTTATATTTAGATGCAGGATACTGGATGGCAACATTCTGAACACCGTGTGTTACATATTATAGTTACATGAATACCACATGTCACAGTGTCAAATAGCAGACTCCGAAGAGCAACCCAACCGCACCATTCTTTCTGCTTTTATATTTCTCCTATTGTCAAGTGTTTGTTTGTTTTTCAGCCACAGTCTTTTGAGCGCCATTAAGCAGCTTTAGAGGTGCGATGCTTCTATTCCACGCACCTACAACATTCATACCGCTCATGCAGTGAAGGTGAGTACTGACAGAACTATTCTCACTGACAAGTTTCAGGCGCTGCAGGCCATCCTAAATGAAGAGTCCATCTATACAGCGTGCAGAACAAGACAGGCTGTGCTAGGGAGACTCAAGCCATCTGAGAACTTCCTCTCCAAATGGCCCATGACAAAAAGACCCTGATGCACATCATCTAGACAGTGACAGGAAGATACCAGCACCTTTAGAAAGAGACTGTGCTCAGAGCAAAAGTTGCAACAGAAACATTTTGCCAGGGACAAGACCCTGGTCCATGCTAACTCCCCTAACACACAGGATTACAGGGCTCCTGGCCAGGATCAAAGCCCTCATGGTGCTGCAATACCACCCAGCACCTTCTCTGGGAGTGAGGGATCCCCCTGACAAACCCAGCTCCCTTAAAGCACTCAGCTGTCTGGAGCAGAGGCTGCTGCCACCTCATTGTACAAGGCAGTGCTTCAGCCCTGAGACTCCCCCTTCCCCACAACAATTCCACCCAGATAGTGCTACCAAAAGACCTACCATCACCTCCTACCAGGAGCACTGCTGGAACCAGGATAGCAGAGACATCAGCACACCATGGCACTGGAGTAGCCATACCTGCAGGTGACCTGACTCAATTTTATTACTGGTGGCAGGTGGGGAGGTCCAAAGATAACTGAACACAGCTGCCCTTGGTAAACCCAGCCCCCATCCCACTGGAGCTGTTACAAACCTTTGGGCAGAGCCTTCTTTTCTCTCTCTGGAATGGGGATCTGCAGGAGGCAGGAGGATGCAGCAGCCTGTAAATGTGTTGGGGTGGATGGTGCAGCCAGATCCATCACAGAGAACAGTTTCTGCTGCAGCTAGCATGAAGAGAAGTGACCCATCTTCGAGCAAACAGTGCCACCAGTCTCCAGGAATAAATCTATAAGTCTGTGTCAGGCTGTGAATGTCAGGCTGCCAAGTCAGTATTGTCACCATCCTGGGAGCACATGTTCATTTTTATTGTGAGTTTGAAGATAGAAGCCTATTGTTTGGAAGCAGCTGTAGGAAAACCTGCACATTTTTCAGGAGGAGCACCGGGAATGCCCCGGAAGACACCAGAATTCCATTGCTTTATTTTCCTTGTTGCAAAGTGAGACAGTTAAGGAGGAACTTGCATCCAAATGCACAGGTTGTGAGAAATGGGGAGAGGGGAGTTAGGGCTAAAAGAATCTACCAGATGGCAAAGATCAGGGCCAGCACGGAGCCCTGAGGATGTGCTGCTGTGGAGGGAAAGCTCCCGGGGCACATTTATACGGGTGTGGGCAAACTCCAGTGTCAAGTGGCTCTGGTGCAAAACCAATGTGTGCACTCACTGGGTACATTATACACAGGCATTCCCACATGACACGTGTGCTGGCACACAGCCGCTTCTTAGTTAAAAAGCTCTTGATCAATAAACTCCTGCTCTGTTGTTTCTGTTGTATTTTGGGAAGTCTGATTGTATCTACATGTACACTTTCCAGTAGGATTGCACAGATCCTGGGTCTCAGCAGCAGCCGTTGAAGCCCCTCAAAGGAAACACCCCAAGTAACTCAGTACTCAGATCAGAACATGTAGTAAAACACATCACCTGCTGCACAAATTGAAATGGAAACTTCAGTCAGATAAGAAGGCTGTAATGAGTGTTGTGAGGGTACAACCTTACAGAAGCCGCTTCCCATGGCTGCCAGTGGGAAGACGCGTCCTCTGTATTTCCCTCTGTACTCATGTGAAATGTTCTGTAATGGGAGGTTGCAGGCAGTGTTTCTATGATCTGTTCTGCTTCAAAACATGAAGTTCAGGTTTATTAGAGGTGATGAAAATGCAAGTTTTCTCAGTGCCGAACATCCCTCCTTAATGGGAAGATGACTCTCATCTTTTCCACATCAGGCAGTAATTTATAAGAGGAAGTTGCAGGATATTAATCATCTTTTTCTTTCCAGAATAAAAGCCAATTAAATCTGTTGAGTAATAATATGAAAATAAATGAACCATCTTAATTAATGCATATAAAAAGTAATGTGATTTGGTTGTTTAGTTTCTAGGCATCCTATTTGCATTTAAGTAATGTCTGCATGGATGTAGGCAGTTGCTAGAGTGGGTATATATACCTTTACAAGTTGGTGGGTTCTACCTAGTTTTTGCTGCATGGATTAATATTTTTCTAAATGATTGAGAGTTCTCCTTTGTACCTATCTGCTGTTCAACCAAATGAACCCTGAAGATGAGATCAAAGCACAGCCTCTTTTAACCTCCTTAATTTTGACCCTTACCCTGAAAGGCTGCAATGGGTTTCAAAAGCATTAAGAAAGTATTCACAACCTTGAAACCTCTTTTACCCTTTTCAGTGGAAATAAAGAAGCAAAAGGCAGACAGATATGGGTGTACTCTGAAAGGTGGCATCTTACGTCAAAGACTCAAGTTCACCAGCAGTAAGGGCGGCGATACCCAAATGGTAACATTCTTGTTGCCCTGCTTTACACAAAAATTGCAAGGAATTTTACACTTAATTATAGCTATTTTAAGGCACTTAAGCCCAGATAGTTCTGGGAATAAAACCACATGTAATTCCTACAGACCTACTACTTCCCTGTTCTGGAAGAACAGGGCAAAATGCAGAGCACAAACCCTTTGCATTCTTGCCTACTGCAAGAGGCAGTTAGTCGTTACAGAGTAGGCTCTTGAATTATTCAGACTTTTTATACATGCTTTGTTGTTTTTCTGTGCTTATGGAAGCATGTACCAGTTTGGAGAACAAGCAGTACTTTTTCACACTACTTTGAGGATGAAATTCAAATAATGAGTATTTACTTTAACTTCTATATATTCTAAATGCTAAAGCTGAGCTTACAGAAGAACAGCAGAACTTAATTTAGATGTGTCAATAGCCGTGTACTCTCCTCTCCTCCTCTTCAGTTAATTAATACTAATTCAAAAGATTGAGTTATCAGCCTAGAGAAAGGGCACCTATCTTTGGAACTGCTCATAATTCATCATGTCTTCAAAACTGAGTAAGAAAATAATAAATGTAGGATTAATTGAATAATTAACACCAGCTGCCACGTTCTGTCTCCTTTACAATCTAGAATATGGACTGGTTTGGAATATAGAGCTGTAGCACACATGATGGGAACAAAGCTATTTTGTGCTCTGTTTGCTCGCACGATGTGAAGTACATAGACGTACCCTTTGCAAAAGCACCCTGCCTGGAAATGCGATTGCTTATTAAGTAATAGCAATTTTGTGCCTGCCAGCTGAGATAAGATTAGAAAGAAAATATTTATTTGCTAAAGGTTTCAGAACACAGAAGCCTAGACAGACAAGAAAATGGAGTAGTTATCCCTCACATTACCACTAATGTATCCTCTTTTTCCATGAAAAGTCTCAAAAAAGGAACACTCAAGAACTAGCTTTAAAGGGCATTATTTAAAGGTCTTGAAGTCAGATTTACCTCATCTTTCCCTTTTGGATACACAGAAGAGCTGAAAATATGTGGAAAATGGCCTACTATGTGCTGATGTTCAAAACTTTTCACCTCTGCTGGAAAGAAGCATCTGACAAGTTCAACTGTCCCCATCAACCTGTCACTACAAAGTACATGTATTACTTTTTCCAGTATCTAGCTAGTCCAGGGGTTGTTTTTGATGTAAGAGCATAAAGGGAAATGGTGTAACTTGGAATCTGGCTGGTATTGGTACCAACATCCTTGAGGGAGCTCCAACGAACTAGGGTTTTACCTAATAGTTAATTACAAAAGTAGTAAGTTATATGGCTAATACCCCGTTAATTTTCTCAGAAAGGGCTGAACTAGAAGTATCAGAGTTGTTGGAGTTAAGCCTCAGACCATGTTGCAGATAGGAACTGAAGTACCTGATTAACCCTTTTGTTAATAACTTCTTCAAAATGCACCACAGTAAGTCAGTAAATTGTCATCCTTACAAAGAACAAAAGCTAAAAACAGAAGAATTTTTAACATTACCACTGAATACCAAGACTTTTGCCTATTTTCCCCTGCTTACATATGAATAGCAGTTTCACAATTATGTATAAGTAACAAAAAAAAAAAAAGGAAATAAAAAGATTAAAAAAAAAAAATCTGCATCTTTTGTGCTTATATTTTAGAGCCAGGAAGAATGTTTTGGCATTTAAAAGCCTATTGATGTGCCAACCAAAGGAGGAGAAAGGGCTAAGTCCCGCTTATTTACATCTGAAATGGGACCAGGTAAATGAAACTAAGTCAAAATTTGCACCTTAACACCGTTTCTTTTCCCCAGGTGGAGCCAGAGATCGTTGACAACTTTCAAAGCTGGAAGCATCCAGAAGACATGTTTCTACTCCACTGATTTTCTGATCTACGTGGCTTTGGATGGCAGAGGCTTCTGCTCTGCAGCATCATGCTTTGCTCACAGTCTGGGAACAGAGCAGCACATCTGTATGTGTCTTCGTCTTCTTCCTACCTGCAGCATAGGGTGATGTTCAAGAGGGTGCCCATAGTTGGGAGTGCACCCAAATGCTCCGTTGTTTGCAGAAGCTTCCCCTTCTCTACCAAGAGTTTTCACTGATAACACTTCTACCCATCCCCATATGACTAATATGCAAAGGAAAAAAAAAAAGAATCTAATGCATCTAAACAGGATCTGTGGGTGAAACAACGTGATGTATCGGTGAAGTACAGTCATCTAGTGGTCAAAAAAGGTAGTAAGTCACAATGAAAGCAGAGGTAAGCAGTAAGTGTAGATTTCATAGCTAAATCAGCCTACTCAGATTTTAAATAACGTGAAGCAGAACTTCAAATATCTCACACCACATTTTAAACTCTAGATTGTATTTCTCAGTGAAAGCTGTTATAAGTGCAACATAAACAACTGCTCACAACATCAAAGCATTGGGAACAAACGTACCCATTTAATTCAAGTTTGTATTTTATGTTTATTTGCACAATACAAATCATTAAACAAACATTCTATTTCAGTTTCCACAGCACAGTTTTAGGTACAACTTTCAGTTGCTTTGGCTTGTCCATTACTGGTACCACCTCGATACCAGCCTTACTCTCTGGTGTTTGTCCTTCACACACCAGCATGGATTATACCTTAGTGTCATACATGTAGCTACTGTAACCAATCAGGACAAATGGCATATTTTGCACAGTATGTTTAATGCTCGAGAAGGCATTATAGTCTTGCTGGGTGTGAAATGTTGTGCCCTTCCAGAAAACATTAGAGTTATCTTCTGAATCAATAGTGAAACAAGGAGTTCTGTATGCAGAACTGTACGCCACCAGGTACTGACTGTAAGATCACTTTTGTCTAGAAAACACCAAATAAATATAAGCAATATATGCAACACAACCTGTTGTCAGCTACCTACTCTAAGTCATGCCTGTGAAAATACAAATGGGCACATTGTGAATATTTAAAGAGTAAAGTGCTTTTAACATCGAGCAAGTGAATTCATCTAGTGTCACACCACAGGCAAATATATATCCATTGTGGACAAAATAGTCTCCATGCAATTAGTCAGCAGCAATCCCCTGTATTCATTTATAATATTAAACCAGTACATATTACTTCACTCATACAGGGTTTAAAGTCAGGATACAGTGTGTACACTTGCAAAACTCAACCAATGCTCTACAGTAGCGTACATCTTGAGCATTGCTACAGGATAGTGCCTTTGGTTTTTGTTTCCTTTTTTTCCTTAACCTTTTAAGAAGCCAATCCTTTGATAGTGTAAATGCAGTGTACATGGAAGACACCACTAAACCAATACGTGAGCTCATTATGCAGCTGACAGGAATGGGAAGAAGAAAAAATCAAAAGCAAATTTAATGGCTGTATGCACTGTGCTCCTCCAGTCTTGCTCTACTTTCACATGCCTCCCTGCAGGTAAGAGTTTAGACATGCAATTCAAGCAAGTGATTGCTTTCAGTTCAAAGACAGGCCATTTACTGCCAAGACGGCCCTCCAGAATTGTGCTGAATTCAATTATACTCCCTTGCCTCAAGTTCAACAACACTTTTTTAAACTCGCTACTTGCCTTCAGCACAATATCTTTGGTTATATCATCCTCCTCTATAGACTTGGTTCCATTTTTGCTACTGAAAGGCATGCCCACAGTTATTTCAAATTTGTACCGATCAAACATTTTCATGTGGCAGTTATGTTTTGTCAAATACTTGAGACGACACAATTCTTCCTCCTCTAGTGTAACATTTTTGGGGTCACAGAGAGGGTAGGTTTCACCATACAAGCATCTCATCCAATCACCAATAAAAAGTGGAAGCATATTTATTGCAGATTCTGCACTATTGTCGATTTCTGTCACACGCACATACTTGAACCTCCCGGTCCACGTCACTCTGTGACCTTCCAGGTGACTACATAGAATCTGAGTGCGGGCCATGTTTGTCTCCTTCCACGACCGGGGTCCGCAGAGGAAAGAATACTGATTCCATGTCAAGGTGGAGTTGTAAACTTTCATTCCCTCTGATCGATACACATAGAACCAACAGAACAACACTACAGCTGTAATCCACACTAGAATGAGTTTCACAATTGAGCTACGAGTGAGGGATTTAAACATTTCCACTACAGAGAAGTTAACTTTTGTCCACCAGCGGAAGAGCAAAGGAACAGTACACAAAACCAGAGTCACTAAAATTTTCATGAGCTCCAGAGACACAAACCACTTAATGAAATGGATAAGACACATCAGTGCAATACCTACACCTAGCACTGGGAGTGCAAAGAGAAAGAGGAAATAACCGATTGATGCACGAACGAGCCCAATGCCAGAGGACTCGCGCAGAATGACCACGGAGAGTTCACACCACATAAAGCAGACCAGATATGGGACCAGGTAGCAGTAGCTGCCTTTAAAATTCCGTAGTTGTGCCATTCTAAAGAAAAGATAGAACAAGTACAAAAACAGAAGGCATGGGATGCTTACATTTATCACAAAGAAATGGCCTACAGGAACAGTAAAGAATGTTTTACCCAAAAATTGCAAGTAGCCAAAATTTCCAGGTAATACTTGCAATAGGGACAAGCAACCTGCTGCTACCTCTGTCATTAATGCTCTTCGTGTGTAAGGCTCTGCACAAGTGCTTAAACTCATGTAACTTGTCACTGTGAAGAAAACTGAGATGGTAGCTAATTCTGAGCACGGTATGCAGTCTTTGCTTGCTATAGGGAAGGAAAAAATGACAAAGAATACTGAGAGTAAAAAATAGATATATGGCTCTAAGTGATTCCATCCGAAGTTCACCTCAGCTTGCTCAACATCTAGGTTTGGTTCAAAACGAAGCAGTAAGTCAGTCAACGTGCGGAAGTTTTCCCAAGCCTTACTGTCCTGAAAAACTTTCAGTGTGCAAATCACCATAGAAATGAAGGACAAATAGAATATGACTAATGGAATAACGAAGGCAAAAAACTCAATTGTCAGATTGCTGATGATGAAGAAAAAAATGAGAGCATTGATATGGTGTGTTGGAACAATGGTAGACAGCCAATGCATTCCTGCCTTTGATGCAATATCTATCAGGTATTCTTTAATTTCCATAATGGCATGAAGTGGATATTTTACAACCTGGAAAGACAGAAAGAAGCATTTTATTTATGGGCAGTCAGCTGCCTAACATCAGCCGACATGAAAAGATTTATATTTCAGATGAAAGTTGAAATTAGATTACTTTGAGATTATTAGTTCTATTTTGATTAATTCAGTCAGATGAAGCTCAGAGGCAATTTTGATTTCTTGAAAGATGTATTTCGTTACCTTTGACACACATAATTAAATGGCTTCCTAGTCAAATATTCTGCTCTGCTAACTTCATACTGAAGATAAACTACATGGCTCCAGTCTTGTACTATCTTAGGTTATTACCTGAGCTGTGAGTAGTGTAGCTTTAAAGCACTTAACTTTGCCACTGTTCTGCAAGGATTATGCTATATATTGTGATACACGTATATACTACGGGAAGTGGTACATATGATTCATATGCACTTACAGGAAGTCTCTACAGCTGTGGTTTGTCTTTAAAACAATTCTTCCCAAGCAGCTAAAGATACAGCTATCAAAGTATCATTTGGAAGCAGCATAAATATTTTTAACTATAATTACTACATGTTTAGGGATTCTTTTAACTCCAGAACAGTAACTGTACAGGATCTTGGAACTACCTATCTGATGTGGCATTTTCCAACACAGTCACCAGAGAACAGAAGAATTGCTGGATTGAATCCTCTCCCTGTGACCAACCACACACACCAGAGAACAGAAGAATTGCTGGGTTGAATCCTCTTCCTGTGACCAACCACACACTTTATATAGGATCAATAAAAAGGTACAGGATTTTTCAAACACATACTCAAACACTGCATCTGCCTATTAGATGCTGCAAACAATCCTCCTTTCTCCATATAAAGTTAGTTTTTACGTCTTCTCAGAACTCAGGCTTTTAGATTAATTAGTTCAAGGGAAAGGCAAAGAATGTTTCAGCAAAGATCTGTGCGCTGTGACGAACTGGGGCAACCCACGACGACTTGGGCATAAATTCATTTATTAGCAAAGGTGTCCCCTGTTCTCTGTAAATGCATCTCTTTCAGAGTACTAGTTATTCAAAAGACTGGAAAGACATACCTCTCATCCTTCTTTTTTTCCACCCTACCATATGATAATGGACAACAAAATGACAACAATTACAACAAAACCTCTCATGTCAGCAGCTAGAAACCCCTTACCTTGCTTGAAATTTATACCAGTATGAATGCAGGCACCTCAATTTCCCTTTCTACTTTCACTACCTAGTGAAGTATCAGTGTAGAAACTAACAGCAAGTTCTGCTGTTCTTGTGTTCCTTCATAATAGAACCTCTTCACACCTCAAGCCTGTGGATGTTTTTTCTGCCTGCTTGCTCCTGTTTAAATGGGTATGATATGAAACATATCATGACATCTGTAATAAAAATATGACAGTCATGATAAGGACATTCAAATCCTTGCTGAGATGGAATGAAGGCAGAATGCCCTCTTCTAGGGAAAATAATTTTTCCTTTCTCTTATATTTATGACTCATATATATGAAACTGTAAACATATATATGATTCAAGTCCAAAAAGAAATTAAAACAGCAATTTTTGTGCTGACTTATACAGACTAAACATCAGCTCTGAGGGTCAAGTGCAAGTCACTTCTGTCTTGACTGAAACACCTAAGTTAAGAGCCTTTCAACATAACCTGTTCAGTATTGCCTTTTTACCTTCAGTCGCAGGGGTAGCTCTTCAGGAGTCTTCCCTGCCAATTCGTCATCTTCCTCTTCATGCATGATCAGGTTAGACGGGATGATTCCCTTTGCGTACTTCTTTGTAATTTCAACAAAGTCATCCAAAGCAATAAATTTTTTAGCTATAAGATAAAATGCAGACATTGAATAAATAGCATCACAACACCTTATGGATTATGTGTTGCCACTTGTTCTGTGCTTGTGCCAGCAACATATGACTACTCTAAATCTTGTCAGATCAGCAGGTAAGTTTATTATACCAGTAAGAAGGAGAACAGAGTGTGTGAATGTATCTTATCTGAAAGCATTCCAAGAAAAACGAGACTACTGGATTAGGTCAAACAGTTTTAAATTGTAAGATATTATATCTTTTGCAACTGCTTGAGAGCCATCTTTAACCAACAGCCACATTGAAAGCAAAGAATTGTAGGGGAACAGTAATGAATTATCTGTATGTTATTAACGAAGAAACTAACTTCTAATTTGGCACTTAATGTATTGTCATTTTTCTGAGCTTAGAAATTGCAGACATAATTATGGTAAATGCCCAAATATTCACATCTACAAGACTTAATACAGAATATTTACAGTGTATTAATTCACTATGCTGTGTGGCTATACAAATGACCTCCCTCAAAATGTATCAACAATATCACCTGTGATCTAAACCAAATAGAGAGTAACAAATACTTCGCTTAGTTGTGCACAGAGGCAAATGTACCACTCTGCCCTGAAGATCCTTATCCACTCTTGTGAGCAGAAGGGAAGCAAGAGGTTACTTTTGAAAACAGTAGGGATGCTGCAAGACAGAACATGATTTATACACTGCTCCAAACTCTGCACAGCCAGTGCTTTACATTAGCATGGATTAGCTCATTTCTATAGAAGACAAGTTTGATGTCATTTGTAAAGAAGGATAATTAGCAGCAACTTTTTTCCATACACTAAAGCAAATGACATTGCTGTAGATATGAAAGACTTCTGATTGACAAAAATCTGTAACACAACTCCTACTCAGTAAATTTATCTAGTCAGCTGATACACAGGTATGAAAGCCGGCCTGCTTAGTACTAGGTTTGAGATTTTAAAGATACAGAAAACTGAACTGCTGCACTAAATTTAAAATCAGAGGAATAGTGGGTTTCAGCCTATTAATAAATTATTTCAAATGCTACATTTATAGAAATTACATGGGAATATATTAGTATTTATTATTGAAAACACTGTAGATACAGAGTAAAATAAAGCATTTGTGGTGGGATACCTGCTACAGGAAAAGGGGTGTTAGAAAGTTCAACAGAAAAACAGCAGCTTACAATCTATCTTTTGCTTTAATCTTACAACATGAATGTTGCCTTTTGATTGGACTTTTACTCCCTCCAACATTGGATGAACCTGCATGTGCCACAAAATACCATCTGGCATGCCTCCAAACAACCAAGAAAGGATTTATTCTTGCTAACTATTCTTATAACTCACAGACTAAAAGGCAAGAGCACTTGCACCAGGAAATCGGTGAGATATCTTCGCTATCTTGGTGGGGTCCAGATCAAGCCTAACACCAAATCTGTCATCTAAATTTATTGTCTTATCAGGACAAATGATACAGTGGTAAGATAGTATTTTGGTGTAGAATCAGCAAGCAGACAAGGTTAGAACCTCACAAAAATTCCTCAGCGGCACTTTTACAGGACCATGGGACATCCTGAGGGGGAAGGAGTTTTAATTTACTATGTACAGATAACCTATTAAATGTAATGACAAGTATACTCTCAGGCACGCAACAACTGTCTGCTGACAATGTCAGATCTAATCTTCTGTTTATACCTCCGCTAAGGATAGCCCAGATCAGATATCTGCAAGCACATATCTGGCTCAAAAATTATCTTCCAAATATTGGCAATATACTAAAACTGCTGGAAGAATCTCCTGCTAGCAAGATGAAATGCTGTCTTATTCATCCATGAAAAGATAAAAGCTCTCCAGAGAAGAGGTAACAGCTTAACTCCTACTTTAAGCCTTTGATGAAAACTTTTCGTTTTTAAATGTTATTAGTATTTTGTCATCCAAGTGTCTCTAAAATTGATATAAAAAGCGTATGTTTTAGATCCTACTTTATTATTCAGAGATTTTTTTTTTCTTCAATTTGGTCCTGACAACTTCCCCTACCTCCCCCATCGACCATAGAAATAAGAAAAATATGCACATCAATATCTGCCTACACTTACCTGTAGGTTCATTTACTCTCCTGTTATTTTATCTGTCACTTAAACCTCCAAAAAAAAAAAAATTAAAGAAATTTCCAGTTCTTTTTCCTGACACTCTCTGAATTACT
Source organism: Loriculus beryllinus (assembly GCA_039877255.1). Classification (NCBI taxonomy): domain Eukaryota; kingdom Metazoa; phylum Chordata; class Aves; order Psittaciformes; family Psittacidae; genus Loriculus; species Loriculus beryllinus. The sequence continues at coordinate 43,793 of JBCJKH010054135.1, forward strand.
TAAGAATCCAGAACAAAATGACTTGCTTTGTGCTCGCTTTATTCAGCATGCCCTGTTCAGTTAAGGGATGGAAAGAACATTAGTGCTGTCCACTAAGCACCAATGCAACATAGCTCCAATGAACTCATGATACAGTGACTGGACAATGAAACACAAAGGTCTCACCCTTGAAGGACTATTTCTAGCTTTCCAGAAGTGGCAAACAAGTCACAAGAAGAGCTGACCTCCTCTCGCACAAGTTTTGACAGGACCAGAAGCATGGTCTCCAATGCTTCTCATAATACCTCAAAATATGTCATGATATTTTTCTCATCACCTCCTTCATTACTTATATATACTTGCCTGTGTGCCTTCTCTTGTTCTACTTCTGTGAAAGTTAATGTAAAACTGAAATACACCATTCTTCTTAGGAATGTTATTTTCGTAAGTCACCTGCATAGTAAACACAATCCTTGAAGGTGAATGCCAAACTGACCTAATGAAAGGTACATTTGATCTTTCAAGGAATTTAAGCCTGCAAACCCCCAGATTTGGTTCACTAATCCACATACAATGTTTTAATTATATGTATTCTCAACTATAGATGTACTAGTAAGTAAGATGCTTTGTAATATTTTAAAAGTGCTCTTCAAAAACTGATCCAGATTGCACACAAACTATTTCACATGACCTCTGCGTTTCAAAGAAATGAGATTTTCCAAACAATGATTAATCAAACCTTATGTTATTTACCATAATTATATGTCTGCAACTTCATGAAAAACCACACATCCTGCATTGTTTAGAATTCATTTTCTTAATATAAGAACTGGACTTTTCTCCTGAAGTCCCAGCAGCATATCAGCAGTTTTTAGGTAAGCAAGGCTAGGAAGAACTGTATTTCGTCTCCAGCCCCCCACCACAACATACCTTGCAGAACTCACAGATTTGGCTCTACAAATCTGACTGTGTATGCTGAGTGGTTTAATTTTCTCCACTACATGAACTATCTGCTCCTGTGTTATGAAAGAAACATCTTGGTGCATTGCATCTTTCCTACATCATTTCTTAAACAAATATGAAAAGACAAACATTAATTATAAGGGAATGGTAAACAGAAGCAAGGCAAATAGAATGAGGGATCTGTCTGCATTAAATGGTTGCATAGTTTCCATCTTGTAATCAGAAAGGTTACTACAGGTTAAACTAAAAGAAAAATGGATGTGCAAAGATTTTTTTTTTTTGCTGAATAGATTTGTATTTGCTGAAAGGTCAAAAATATAAAAACAATTGACATGCAAACTCCTCTTAGAATACTAATTACTAACAAGTTGACTGTAATAGTAAAGTCTTCTATAACATCACATGCAGATCAAGTATTTATCATGTACATATAATAAATTGACACTGTTGGCTTACATCAACCCCAACTTGCTATACATACCTACCCTGGCAGCACAAAATTGCTTAGCAAAACAAAATAGAAACCAAAATCCCAGGCAAAGGTTGAAAGCAGCAGCAAGCACTCACATTCACAGCTCACTAATCGCTCCAGCATTCTTCTCTGCTTCTGCACTGACTTTGGGAGTGGGCCAGGTTGCTTCTCACCATCTGGTTCGATAACAGAAGTCAATGGAAAATCAAAGCAGTCAATTAAAGTCATCAAAAAATAACTGGAATGCTCTTCAAACTGTGGTATCTGGAGAATGGTATTTTCTCAAAATTAGGAAAATAACAAATATGCATATAAACAGGTAAGGAGTGGATATATAGCTTTATAAAGCCCTATTACTGTATTAGAAAAGAGAATAGTATTGATATAGTTAACATGTACTGCTGTAACATCAGAGCAAGACAGGTGTCTTGAAGACTAAGTTTGGAAATTGAAAAATCTGGTAAGATATTTTCAGGATGACTGTTACGGGCTAAATAAGTAAATAATCAAATCGAGTAAATGCATTAAAATTACTTTTCAAGGACAGCAAGTACCAAATGAAGGTATTTTTAACATTTGGTCACTTGAATGAGTGCTTAATTGAATCACAGCTACAGCAAGAGTTGGCAGGACTTTATGAACCAACTGCTGGTCCAGAGAGCACAGTTAGTAAGTGAGTTACAAGTTTTTCTTAAGTAGCTCATACATTTACTGTTACCTCATAGCTGACTGTTTACAAGGCCCTTTAAGTTTTTAGCTGTATTCTGCCTGCCAGTTGGTATTGTAGCAATACCACAAATCAGTTCGTTCGTTGTCAATGCCAGTCGGTATTGTAGCAATACCACAAATCAGTTCGTTCGTTGTCAACAAACCTTCATTGTCAACTTGCCCAACATTTTCCAGTAGTTCAGAAACTTCTAATTGCTTCTTCTTTTTTGGGTTTAATTTCCAATACATGACTAAGGCAGCTTTCCTCACAGCTCTCTCCAAGTCAGTCTCAGATGATAACTTTTTCACTTCTTGCTCATTCTCAGAAGTAATACCTCAAGAAAAAGAAAACACATTACATACTATTAACCCACACCTGTGCAGGAGTGACAGATTTGCCCACAATTTATTTTTCCCAGTTTAGACTAGAACTTTTCAAGTTTCAGCCACATCTTGACCACCTAAGTAAATTGCAAATGTTCTTTGTGCCCACTGCTTATTTAAATCTAATCACATCACTTAAGTTCAAAATGTACTCCAGAGACTGTGCAAGATACGCATTATCCCTATGCCTTGCTTCAACTTTTGAAGCACAGCTATTCAGGCAAAAAAGGTAGTATAGATATGCATGGGTGACATGTAACAAGCAACAACAACTAATGAAAGTTGTTTTGTTGAGTTTTTTGGTTTGGTTCCTCCCTCCTCTTCCCCATAAATAAGAGTTCAGATAGTTCACAGTCAAGAGGAGACCATTCTAAGTGTTGGAAGTAGCATGAAGGAAGATATGAACCCTTAAGCCCGCTTAAGAAGACAGTGAAAAAGACCATTTTGTAGAGGGGTTAGAGAGGGGCAAAAGAATGAAACAACAGCAGATATGTAGCTGGTGTGTGTTTATATACAATCATCATGGTCAAATAAAAACAAGCTTCAGTGAAAAGTGGGAAGGGGAAGAATAAGCATGAATTCTGTGAAGAAATTCCAGCAAATAATCAATAAAAATGCTTTCATGAATAGCATCAGTAATGAATGCTTTTTAAATCACTTATTTGAACAGACTGTCAGCAATCACTCACACAATTTTGCCATGAACATTCCCATCTTATTTTAATTACTCTTTTCAATGTTACAATAGATGTAGTATTACTTCAGATAAAGTGGGAAGCACAGGCAAGGAGCCTCAGAGAATCCATACCTCTTCTGTCTGCCAGACATCTACGCAACAGTTTGACAGCTTCTCTTCGACCCTGCTTAGCAGCAAGGATGAACCAGTCAACTGCACTGCAATTGTTAAGTTCTTCATCTTCCTCTTCTGCTAATCTTAAGAAGTGTTTCCCCACCTACAATAAGCAGGAAACAAAATTCCTTTGGTTACTGAAATATACTCTAATCTCTGCCTCTCTCCTCCCATCCCCTGGAACTCAGCTAGAATAAATTCTCTATACAAAAAGTCAAAAGATTTGCCCCTACCTTTGAAAGATTAATATTTCACATGATTCCCATATAGCTTAAACAGATTGGTATAATCAAAAAGATCTTTTCCTTCCAGTAGAGGTTAGGTCTCCAGGCCTTTTAGCTGTTTCATACACTGAAGTGAGTGCTTCAACAGCTTCTACATAGATATGGATTGGGTAGATATCATAGTGACTAAACTCACTGCATATGCAGTGAAGCTACTCAAAAACTTATAGAAATAAGAAAAAAAGTTGGATTAAGTAATCCAAAAGTCAGAACAAAACACTGATTACAAAGTCATGCTGCAGCTCAACAGGCAGCTTACAGATATAGTGGCAAACCAAGAAGAGAGCACGAGATGGAAAAACAAAAACAACAACAGCAAAAAGGAAATTTCAGCAATTGAGTACTTTATCACCTTTATCACCCAACTGCAGATATGACTTCAGCTATTTATTTTACAAAGGAATTGCATGAAACAGTTGCATGATAAATAACATCCTCTGACAAAAACAGCTTTCTTGAGCATGTTTATATTGGTAACTATCAAGACTGAAAGCTTTAGGAGTAGCAGGACTTAATGATGCAGCTTTTAAGTTCTTAAGGCTCTCCTCGACACAGAAACTCATCAGCTAGCAGATTTTGAAATAAGTTGCATTGCACAAGGCTACTGCACAGGCAGATGGATAACATAACACCTGTTTTATGACAGAAGCAGGTTTATGTTTGTTTTGGTTTTGGTATTTTTAGGGACACTGTGAGGATTTTGGGAGGTTGCTTCTTAAGTTCAGCATTAAGATTTACTCATCAAAATTACTTTCTCTCCTACGGAGCTCACCCCCAAAATCTGAGCACACAGAAAATATTTTCCCTTATTTGGATTATAAAGCTATAAGCCTTTGTGTATGTTAAAAGTTTTGGTAGAGAAAGCAAAACCAAACCATCTTCAAGCCCAACACCAAACTCAAAGGCTTTCTACGAAATACTACTGGAAGGTCCACCAGCTCTCTACCTTGCACCATCACAGCAAAGCTCCTACAGAAAATGACCTGAAGAGGGCTCCAAAGTTCTGCCCTGCAGCAGTCAAACAGAAAGAACTGATGGGAAAAGGTCTTAACCTCAGATTTATCATTTAAGCAGTCTGGGACAGTCTCTTTTATTTGAGCTAAAACTGAAATGTAGTCACAGCTGATAATGGCCTAACACAGATCTTCATACTGTACTTCTTCAAAGGCTGGTCTCACCTGTGGGCCTGAGGTGATTATCTCTAGCAGTTTCTTTACAGAGATCCTCCAGTTAAAGACATAGAGCTGCCTTTTCTCCATTACAGAATTCCATCTGTGGGAATGTACACAACCACTATACAGTTATTTCTCAATAAACTAACTACCTAAAGCTAGGTAATACAGGTTGACAGCCACTCAGAGTGTATGTATCTCCATAGTCACTGCATGGTAATTTCTGAATAAACTCATAGTAATAACTATAAGCCAGAGAATGGAGTGATTTCTTGTGTTTGACTTTGTAATTATTATCAAACAGCACAACAGTACCATCTCAGCTTCTCATTTGCACCCCTACAAAGGTAAGATATAAAAATAGATGCTTCTAACTGATTCTAGAAGTATGTATACAACAAAAGAGAAGAGCCATATTTTTTTAGGGTTTTTAAAACTAAAAGTTAATACCCTCTCCACAAGGGAAATGACATTTGATTGCATAGAAAAGAAATGACTGTATCTGGGATTCCTTTTCAGGCAGTCGATTCACCTTGAGTGCATACTGAAGCAGAATGGCGTGCTGGAACTCTTTATGACAAGAATACTATTATTGTGTGGGAATAGAAAGTGTACGCAGCAAAAGATCTAAAGGAGGGAAGTGAAGGTGGAATGAATTGAGAAGGAAAAAAAACCCCATTATTTATATACAAACATATACATACATAACCGACCTAGACAGCCCCATAAATATTCTTTCAGGATTTAACTTCCAGTTAAGAAAATTTGTCACATAATCTTTCCTTTGTGTGGATGAGTAGAACCAAAATGTGGAGTTTACAGCAGTGATCCCCTGAAGGCTAAAGCCTCATTCTCTGAAAAGCCACCAGCTGTTTCAAAGGTGACAAATTTGTTACTCTCAGATTACAACTCCAAGGACAGTCTGTCCCTCAAACAACTTGAGATGGGAGTGGGAAATGAGTCTGGCACACCCTGTTGGAGCTTTTTCTACCAGCTTTAAAAGGATTTCTTGACGATCCTCACCTTCTATTTTTATTGGCAAAACCAGTGGTGATCCTGGGGGAAAAACCCCAAACTATCAATGAGCATGCAGGAGATCATAACCACTCCCTTTTGCCAGCAAAGCTGAGGCTGGAAAAGAATGCTCAAGAAAAACACTAACCAAGTAAAACACCAATTAAAACTGTTTTAAACAATGTTAAGCTGTTTATACTAGACCATTAGAGCAGACAATGGAATGCAGTGGAAAACTGCTACATTTTGTCTAAAATCTAAGGGACAGCTAAACTGCTAACACATACAGAGACAGAACTACCATTATTAAATAAATTATATCTGCCATTACACAACTAAACATAGCTACTTTCAGGAAATGAGCTGGGGCTTTTTTTCTAAAATGTGTTAATTCAACAGAGAAATGCTGTAAGAGCAAAACATCAACCAACCTCTGCTCCTGCTAAAGCACCTCAGTGGCAGTTCCCTCCATAGCATCCAGCCTAAGAGTTCTGGGATCTCTGTATATAGCGGTTCAGGGCTGAACCAACAGCATCTAACAGTCCCTATCTGCACACCTCCACAAGTAACTCTTTGGCATGTGCAGTTCTGTCCCTTCTCCATACTCTCAGCTCACTCTCCATGTTTCCACATGCGGCCTAAAAGCTTACTCAAGAGTTGGACCTGAAGCCATAAACACTCCCAAACAAGCAGCATTTCTCCAGGCAGAGAAACCATCTGGTATCACCTTTCTTTGAATAGTTTAAGAACAAAACAGATATAGTTCAACAAAACAAGAGATAATACTTCTTCAGCAGGCAGCGCTACTTTTGGAATTAAAAGTAAACAAGACAGGACAAAGAGCATACCTCTGTTTGTGCTTTGGGTTCCCCAGCTTTGGCCCTCTCAAGCAGCTCCTCGAAAAGCAATTCAGGTTTTTTGTTCATGGCCTCTATAAATTAATTTGATAAAGAAAATTGTTTACTAACAATATTTGAAAGTACTTTCTGAATCATTGCTATATGTGGTTTAAGAATTAAAGGAATGTATCTCAAAAATCCAACAGGAGTGTTTTGCAAGAACAGTGGAAATTAACTCACTACAATATTTATCTCAGATGTTGTACTTCAGCATATTTACCATTACGTTATTTGATAGCAGCCACAGAATGACACAAAGTTTACAGTTTCTCATTTACTTCCACAGAATTCATTTCTCAATAGAACACGCATTACAGTAAACATGAGCACATGTGGAACATGCAGTACGGAACAGCTGCTACTGCAGCTACTGCTGTACTACTGCTACTCTTATTCTTGATGGCACTTCAGTCTTCCACCTGGCAGCCTCTTTATTTAGTAGCAGAGCCTTTTCAGGAGTTTTGAAAAATGAACCATTTTTTAAACCATATCCAGTATATTTGAAAGCTCAACTCCTCAGCCCCAGCAGCATACAGAAACAGTGATTACACCTTATAAACCTATTTTGTGTCTAGCTCCACAATTGCAGTTTGTAGCTCCTTTCTTATCCACTGTACACACATAGACTTAAACAATATTTTTCTTCAAAAGCAGCATATTGCTCCACCAATCATAAAGAAAAAAAATTGAGAGCTTTATTTTATATCCATTAAAGATCATCATGCCATGTGCGACTTGATGAATGAAGAGCAAGTTTAAAGGAAAAGATGACAAAGGTCAAAACTGCTACTTTTTCATAAGATATTTCTCATAAACTATTTTGAAAGAATTTTTAAGAGAAAAATCAATATAATTTGTACACTTTAAGTTAATTAAGTGTAAGAAAGGACAACATACCACTGATTCAGGGTAACAGCTTTACCAGACAACCTAAAACTGTAGTTAAAAAGAAGATACAAAATCAACAGCAGGTGCCAAAGCTTGACCTGTACATACCACACAAACCCACAAGGTCACCAAACACACTGTTGAGGCACAATAGTTACATACTGAGGGCACATACAGCATGAGGAAGTGTGGTTGAGAAACAGAATTTCCAAATGTAGGAGGAAACACAGCAGTCAGTTACTTCAGGCATCCACTCCAAGTTACAGATTTCATTCCCTACCTAATTTGACTGCAGTAACCCAGAAAGCGGGTAAGCATCCCTCCTAGCTGAGATGCCATTCAGTATCTGCTATTTCTCAAAAGGTGGGGGGCAGCAAAGAATAAACCCCATTCCAAATCATCTCCTGAAGAACCAGGCCACTTACATTCTTTAGCATCCCTGCTACTGGGACTATTTCCAAATAAAAACAGGCCGCGAGCCAATGCTTTCATTAAAATGGCTGCATTTTAACAAGAGCAAACCATGAAGTAAGTTTTCTCCTTCGCCATCCCACAGTTTTGTCTGCCAAGCTCCACTTGGAAAAAATACTAATGCCAGATTATAACATGTTGTCTGGCTAAACAAGGCACACAATGAAAAATAATTTTCATTTAGTATTTGGTCTTTTTGGAAAGCTGTAAAAATATTACTGTAAAATAGGCAAACAGCATCCCACCAAAATTAACCACTTAATCTCCTTTCCCTGATATATAACCTACAGGACTGAACTCTAAACAAGTCAGAAGCCTGTTTTCCAGATGGCACCACTCACACCAGCAGACATCAGTCAGGGGCTCTGATAACAATAAACAATGAGTTACATGAAAGAGCATATTGTTTGAAAGAAACATAATATTCATCCATCTACCCCACCCAAATGGAAAAAGTTGGGCAAGGCAATACTTTACTGTTTCTCCCTGTGCTTTCACATTCATTAACTTATTTTGCATCAAAATTTCAGCAGCAACTGCCTCGGCAATGGATTTTTTTCTGTTCAGGGTTTTCTACACATTAAAAAAAGAACACACCACAAATATTTTGGTGATACTATGGATAAATCAATGTAGGAGGCACCATTTAGAAGCTAGTGTTTGCTAATTAGAATGGAATTTACACATACACAAAAAGCAAACTATAGAAAACAGTTTGCTAAACTGATATAAGCATGGATAAGAAAAGCAGCTGGCAGCTTATACAGGCAAAGCAGCTTCCTTTCTCTCCTGCTCCACTTGCCACATATAGGAGCATGGCATGGTTCTGACCCCTTCCATCTCCTACTACTCAAATGAATGCCTTTTAGATAAGAACACTTATTACAACAGAAAACTATAAAGCATTCCCATTTTGTTTCTTCAACACCAGGATATAGTCACTTTATTGGAATTACATTGCAGATAAACATGTAAATAATGGTCTTCACAAGATGGTAAAAAAAGAAAAGAAAAAGGCAAAATTAAAAATGTGCAGCTTTATGGTCCAACTACCACCTTCACTGGGAAAATAAAATGTGCTGGTACTGCAGCAAACTTGTTGAAATGTTTGTTCTAACAGCATTGATTGCCAGAAGAAAGAAATGCTTCCTGCTGTTATTTTCAACCTACTGCCCTATCCCTCCAACTCAGTTATCGCTTTTATGTACTCTCACATGTGACCCATAAATATAAATAACAGACAGTTAATTAAAATTATGCGTGTGGGTTTGTTCCATGGTTGAAGGGCAAGGGTGGAAGAGCAGATTGTGGAGTGTTTTAGAGATCAAATTTAGAATAGCTTAGTATCATAGTGTTCCCATGATTATAATATTTTGCTTGAAGGATAAGCAAAAGGATAAAGCATGAACAGCTCAAGCTTCACGGCTGATGTATCAAATCACTGTCTCATAAAGTACTGATGTCAGGCGCAGAAGGTTAAGGTCCAAAACACAAAGTGCATTACAGAACAAGGATGGACACACACACTTTCTTTTAATTCAGCTCTATACTAGAAAAAATACAAGAGTAAACACACCTACCACACAAATACTATAAAAAGTGGTGATCTCAAAACTTATCACCCTTGCTCCTAAGTGTGTTTTTAGTCATAAAATGTCTTGATGTGTATTCCTCCCACATAAGAGTACTGCAGTGCAAATGCTGTCAGTAGAAGCTTTTATTTTCCAGCTTTGCTAAGAACTCATGTCTTTTAATGTCAAATTTTACTCTGTCTTGAATATGAAAAATTCCAGAAGAGAGGAACATTCATCTTACAGTACTTCATGTATATTTTATGACAATTAAAATAGACTTCACTAGCTGTTGTGTGTCAGGTGCATTTATATAAGCCAATAAAGTCTATCAGTTATTCAAGGCTCACAAGCACTGCAGTCACTCAAATGAAAGCAGGCAACTGAGAGCACACAAGTTTTAAGTGGTACGTAACATTCATATAAGAAATAAATTAAGACAAGACAAGGACATGGAAGGGTGGTTAGTACATAATATTTGGCTGTAGTTCCTTCCTCTGCCAAGACAACCCTTTGTAAACCTTAGTTCATCACCAGGCTGCTCTGTGGTTCAGTTCCCAATTAGGTTAATTTTACCTGCAGAGACAGGTCACTCAACACCAGTTATTCAGTGGATACTGGAACAATGACATCATTAAGAAAATGTAATGTTTTGGTTTTATTATTCTGTGTGATTAAGTCTTATGCTTAAGATATGAAATGCTATGGTATCCTTTTATTTCCTCAGTTTTACTCAAAATAGCAGAAACAAAAAAAAAAAGCAATTATTTGTGATGTACAAAGGATGAATCAGATGTATTCCTGAGCCTGCTGCATTTATGTCCTTATATCGCAGAAAGCATTTAAACCTCTGAAGGCCTACAGAAATACCCACTTCTGATATTCAGGGTTTTCACTTAATAGATCAAAGCTGTCACTTAAAACCTATTTTATTAAAGCACTTATTTAAAAAGACTTTGTAAAACGAAACTGACCTGTTTGTTTGAGGCTCATATGCAGCATGTAGAATAATAAGTTAAAATAGCACATTATTAACTGATAGATTTCAAAGGTGCCATCAAAACATTACCAGAGCCATTTCTGTTTACTAGTAAAAAGTATGTTTTTCAGCTCTAGTAAAAATACTCAGACTACAGAAGTCTAAGCACAGCTGTTTATATAGCTAGATTGTAAACAGGCTGATGAATACTTATTATTACTATTTACTTTCTAAAACTTTACACATTACGTGGCACATAGACCACATAAAGTAAGATTCCAGCTTTGCTGCTATAGTCTAAAATGGAAATTTAGCATTCATTTCAGCATAGGCAGGCATTTTCACCGTTTCTGTTAGGTTCTGACCATAAATAGGAAATGCTGCAAAAGGAAACATTTCAGTTTTTTAAAGAAGATTATGCAGTACTATGTTAGGATTCAATCATTATCCCTTACCTCTGACATTTAGTAATTAAATTCACAAAAAGGGAGTTCATCCATAGTAGGGGATTAGTTGAAGTGAAATTGTACGGTATCACTGCTTAAAATTGTTAAGTCATAAAAGGAAGATACCGCCATTGATCAAATAACACACATAAACCTAATTTATGGACTTCAAGGGATAAAATTGAAAGAACTCTTCAACATTCATGCAAGGTTCTGAAGAATGGATTTACAAAATCTAGGTAAGAAATCTTTTCAATGCAAAAGATCTACAGACAACCACACTGGTTGTCTGCGGTTGTCATGAGATTTCCTTCCCACTATTGTAGCACAAATGGTAGATGCAACAGATTCCTAACCTTTCCAATACCCTTAACATAAAAACCTGAAACACATCATGCATCACTGCAGTTAGGTTAACTTGTTGCAAAGCTACAAGGACATCCTTGTTAAGGATAACAAGAAAGGACTCTATAAGTACATTGCAAATAAAAGACAGGGCAGGGACAACATAGGCCCCCTCCGGAAACTATCGGGTGAACTGGCTACGCAGGATTTGGAGAAGGCTGAGGTTCTGAATTACTTCTTTGCCTTGGTCTTCACTGGCAAAGGCTCTGACAACACCACCCAAGTCTTGGAAGGCAGATGCAGGGACTGTGAGAATGAAGACCTTGGGCCCACTGTAGGAGAGGATCTG
>JBCJKH010054138.1:0-21395 GCA_039877255.1 Loriculus beryllinus
GTGAGTTCTTAGAGGTTCAGCAGCAGAGCACACAGCAACTTTGAATTGTGCCACCTCATCTGTAGTCTCAAATTTGCATTTAAAACCAAATCATTTACTTTTAAGTAAGAACATAGTAAATACAAGACTTAAAACAATGCTGCAACTGAATTTTACATATAAAATTATATACATAAAAGCATAGCTTTGTTTTCCACAAGCAGCATGCACTGCATTTCTTAGACATGTTTGCATTTTGCGTTACTATGTTGTTAGCTCTGTTACTCAAATACATTGCTATTGTATCACAATCTGTAGGTGCTGGGGAAACCAGGCTCAAGCTTTGAGAATCCTGACTTTAGAGCACAGGAAATCACAACCACAAATTACATTACTTTTCCTCAACTTGTTTGCTTTCTGTTTCCAGCAACCTGGCCAAGCAGCACAGAATCACCAGGAAGAGATGGGACGTACGCTTAATTTGAGGGGCAGCAGATAGAAACCTCCACGGAGAGAAGATGAAGGCCAGCAGCTAATTGTATTATCCCCTGAATTCTGGTATCCATTCCCTCCATTTGCTCCTTGATTCCTCAGCCATACACAAAATAAGTAGCACACAAGTATTTTAAAGCACTGCTTCCCACTGAACTTCAGAGGAGCAGAGGCACCATCTCTCCATACCGGAGAGAGACAGGCATGAATTCTCATTTGACAGACACAAGGCAAACCTAAATCGTCCCTCCCTCTCTCCTGCTTAATGATTTAGTTCTGGGCTTAATCTGTATAAACTCCAACTTCCGGCAGAAAAACTAATAGATCTTTACCTGCTAAACCTTATGTTAAAGGAATAACTGTGAACACTCCTACAGAGCCATCAACAGACCAATGTGCCAGAGCTTTGCTCAGCCAACCTCAGAGCATCACAAAGCCCAGACAAGTTCCACCAGTCAGGAAACCTCCCAAACTCACTCAGATCACCCCATACCCTCGAGGCGGAACAAAATCCCCAAACACTGGGTCCATTTGATCTCCCAACACCTGCTAAGTCCCACCCAAGCAAGGAGATGTTTTCAGATACCTAAGTAGAATACCAGGCCCACCAGGTACTTCAGCAGTTATGTACCAGTCACTGGGGAGGAGGCTCACAAGAGCACAGAAACGTTTCTCTGTGCCACTAACACACTTACTTGAACAGAGGAACTGTCTGCACCGGCAAATGGGCCACATCGAGCAGAAAAGAGGCTGCAGACAGGATGACTTTCATGACTCCTGTCACAACACTCTAGGAAAGAGCTCACTTCCAGCATAAGGGAACGTCACACAGACCTGTGGAGAGAGGAAAGCTAAGGCACAATCTCAGTGGACAGATCATAGCAGGGGAGTAGGAAAAAGAGGAACAGAACTCACCTAACACTCAGCCCAATGCCCTCATTCACGAGCAAATCACAAGCTCTCTGAAGATCAGGCAAGACACAGGTATCCTTGACAGCACTAGCTTTTGAGATAATAAAGATGTGCAGCTCAAAAAAGAGGGTCTAAAAAGCAAAGAGTACTCAGATTAAATAATCACCACAATCCCCCAAATCACATTATACCATTTTAAACTGTATTTAGATTGCTTTCCTACCCAAGGGAGGATGAGGTCCTTCTTTACCACCTTCATCCACGATACCCCTTCATTTTCTCTAACACTGGTACAATTTAACCCCCTTGCTCTCTCCAGTCTCCTTGCAGGAACTCCCAAACACACCCACCCCTATGCTCTGCTGCCTACCAGCTCCAACGGAGATGCCCTCTTGCTGACTCCTCCTTTGCAAAAAATCTTCTCCACAAGGTCTTCTGAAACAAAACAGCTTCAAATATGACACCATCAGCCTCACTCTGAACTCACTACCTCGTGTCTTGTCCCACTGCATCATTCTCTTCTGATTTCTTGCCCTGTGTCCCTACCTCTGTGTGATTTCTATCGTAAGTCTTTTGAAGGATGCACCTCTTCTTATATTTCTCATCCGCGTGAGATGGCTTTTTCTTCTTTTGCCTCTTGATTGATGATTTCAAAACAGAGACAGTGTAACTCAAGTCTGTCTCCTGAACCACTTATCCATGTAAACTGTAAACAGGCCAACACTATTCTCTGAAACCATTTACAGCCCAGCTCCACACTGGCTACCAATGTTAATCCCACCTTCCCTTAGGTCACCCAAATGCGTCATCCATGGATTACCCCCAAATTCTCTATCACACACACAGCACTTACACCTCACAATTTCTCCACTGACATTTTACATAGGATTTCTTCATCCCAAGACTCAGAAACTAGAACGACACCCCACGGTCTCCACCACACATGACTCTGCAGAGCCCTCCACGTACAGCCCTAACGAATGTGCACACTCTCCTCCCTTTGTTCATACCAGCGTGCCTGCCTTGTCCTTCTCAACTCATCCAACCCCTTTCATTCCCATCCTTTCCAACCTATCAAGATATTTCACATATACCCACGCAAACCTTCCTTCTGTAGCAGCTCCGAGCTCAGGCACAAAGGTGCCCACTCCACTGAAATCACCTCAGGCCCACCTCTTTCCTCAAGCCTTCAAGACTAAACCCCACTTGTCCCGCACACACAGAACAGGAGAAGGGAAGCCCGCGAGAGCCGGGAGCTGTGGAGGAAGGGCCAGGAGCAGGGAGCCCCAGCAAAGCCCGTGCCTCTGCCCGGCTTCTCCCCGCGGCAGCGCAACCCCAGCACTAAACCGAGCACAGGCCCGGGACCTGCCGCGCCGCCCGGACCCCGCGGACGGGCACGGACACGGACACGGACACGGACACGGGCACGGGCCCGGCATGCGGCGGCCGCACTCCCCGGGCACTGCCCGCTTCCCGGCACCGTGACACAGACGAGCCCCCCCAGAGCTCCCCGCACTTACCGGGCGCCGCGGAGCGCGGCCGTGCGGCGGCGTGGCGGGGAGCGGGCGGCACCGGGCTCCTCCTGCCGGGCCTCCGCTGCCTGCGCGCCGGAAGCACCGGCCTGCACGGGGCGGCACTTCCCCAGCCCGGAGCACAACGATCCCCGGAAGGACGCTGAGGTGATGGAGGGGATCGAGCCGCCCGAGTGCTCTCAGGAGCCGCTGTCGGCCCGGCGGGCCCTCAGCCGGTAGCAGCGCTCCATGGAGGAAGGGCCCGCTGCTGCTGCCGCGCTCCCGACCTGCCCCGCGCTCACCGCCCCCCGCATCCCGGCGTGCCGCGCGGCCCGGCACTGGGGTAAAGGTCGCGGGGCGGCCGGGGCGGCCCTGGCTCGGCGGGGACGCAGCGCTCCGGCCCCGTTCTTCACCCGCCGCCGCCGCCGCCATGGCGGAGCAGCCGCAGCCCATCAGCCCCGTGAAGAACTTCTTGGCTGGCGGCTTCGGGGGGGTCTGCTTGGTGTTCGTGGGGCACCCGCTGGACACCATCAAGGTGAGGCGGCGGGCGCCGACGGGGCCGCTCGGTCTGTGGCAGCCGGCGGGGCCTGCGGGCGCTGCCGGGGAACAGCGGGGCTGGGAGGACTACACATCCCGGCGTGCACCGCGCGGAGGGAGGCTGGGCCGTCTGAAGGTGCCGCTGGAGCTGGCGGGGCCGGTCGTGCGGAGGGCGCCCTGTGTCGGTGCGGAGGCCGCCGGGTCCCGTTAGCAGCTGGTTTCGAGTCAACGTTCAAATAAGGGCGTCGGTGTTTTGGGCGTTGGAAGGAGTCGGGAGGCTGAGCCGGTCCCGTCAGCACCGGGCTGCGGGGGGGACCCGGCCCTCTGGGACAGACAGGAGTCGGGAGCGACCCGTGGGACACGCAGGGTGGAGCCGCAGGGCAGACACGTGGAGACAAATGGGGTGCAGAAGGAGGGTGCACGCACACCCCCCCCCAGATGTGTGAGGAAGCGGAGCAGTGACACGACATTAGCTGTCGGGTATTGAGCTGGGGTTGTGATCCCAGCGATTAATTCGCTGAATATGTTAATAATTAAATACACTGAAATTCAATCTCACCTCTTCTGCAAAGGCTGAAAGCGGTGTCAGTCTCTAACAGCATCGTAAAGTCCGCTCACGAAGCTTCTTCTGTAACAGTCATCTCATCTCGTCATATCATAGAATGCTTTTGGCTGGAAGAGACCTTAAAGCTTAAAGGCAGTTGCAGCCCCCTGCCTCAGGCAGGGACCCCTTCCACTAGAGCAGCTTGCTCCAAGCCCCTGTGTCCAGCTTGGCCTTGAGCACTTCCAGGGATAGATTTCATCTAGAGGTATTCTCCGAATTAAAGTTTCGATAGTATTATTTAATAAAATATTGTTTTCGTATCCCATCTCTCAAGGTCAGACTGCAAACCCAGCCGAAGCCACAGCCTGGTCAGCCTCTGCTCTATTCTGGGACCTTTGACTGCTTCAGAAAGACTCTGATTGGAGAGGTACAGTGTTAGCACGTCCTCTGCAGCACCTGCCAAAACCATCAGTTGGTTCTGTGTGTGGCAGGAATGGAATTGTGGGAATGTTTCCCTCCTGGAGACAGCAACGTTCTAGGGTTACCAGTTGGAGCGGTTTTAATCCAAGTTTATAGGTGGATTACCAAATTTACGGAATACTTGGCATCCACAGTACCTCCAGGTGTATGTCTCTGTTTTGTTAGACACTTTTGGTTCAAAAGAGCATGGTATTAATGCCTGAAGTTATAGGCTGCAGTAGATGTTGGCAGCTGTTTGCCAGCTTTGTTGTTGTAGTCAGCAGAATTTTGGTGTCTTTGGTGTTTGGAGTTGTCTCTGGAAATGCTGATATAGGCAGGATGTCAACTTTGTTGATGCAAGTAGTACTTTTACTTTCTTCTGCAATGTGTTATACCATCTACAGGGCGGCAGAGGAGCATTAATAGGCAGTTTTAATTGTTTTCTATTTATTTTTTTGTTAACCGAGGGACAGTTACAGCAGTTTTGTTCAGTTTTCGGAAGGTGGACAGTGGTTTTCACTCCTGAGTCAGCCTATTTTGTGGTTGAACCCTAGTCTATTTTGGCTTTAGAAAGACAGGCAGCCTTGGTTTAAAGTCTTGTAAGTGACATAGAATCTATTTTTCTGCTTCACAAGTTTTCCCAGCAGCTGTTTACCACTTGGAAACAATGGCTGTAAAGCCCCACTGTTGGTTTACCAGTCTGAAGTCTGATTCCTAACCGTTGGAACTTGTTGGGTAACTAAGTTCTGCCTCGTATCCAAAATCTTCTTTCCTGATGGTATTAACAGGTTGTTCTGCAACCAGAATAAATCTTGCTTCCCTAGTCTCCCATACAAAGCACTGAAATGCTTTTCTAGCCCTGAATCTCTTGCCTTTTTTAACACCCCTGCTGAAGCACGGACGTTAGAGCTGAACCTAACTAATAGTCTTGTGATGTGAATTTCGAAGGAATGCTGTCTCTCGACTCAGAGAGTCATAGAATAGTTAGGGTTGGGAAGGACCTTAAGATCATCCAGTTCCATCCCCCCTGCCATAGGCAGGGACACCTCACAGTAAAGCATGGCACCTCAAGGGCGCACTTGATCCGTGTCACTGACAAAGATGTTGAACAAGACCGCTCCCAGCACTGATCTCTGAGGGACACTAGTCGTTCTGGACGAGTAGCTCCTACTCAGTTTCTATGAGGGAAACTATTAAAGCTCCCTGCCAAGGCCTTTTGTTTTCCTCTGGGGGAAATGGAAACAGGGCACTGCTCATGGGAAGGTTGAACAGGGGTGTCTGATCTTTCTCTGGCAGATCCTGTTTCATTACAGTCAGTTGTGCCTCAAAGAGTACAGACACATACTGAGATAGAGTAATTTATTCTGGGAGAGGAAAGAAGGGGATGGGCAGACCAGCAAATATTGAATTTGTGTATCTAGCTTTTATCTAGGAAGATAATTCTTTTCTCTTAGAAAAAGTTCAATTCAAGGGCAAGATAAATGAAATAACTGCAGCTGCTGGGGTCTGCATGAGAATTTTTTCCATGTGTGTAGCCTGCTGAAGGGAAACATCAAGAGTGTAAATTTGTATGCTGAAAAGGTTTTGACTTGGGGATGGGAAAAAAAAATCCCAATTTGCTCTTGAACTCATTTCAAATTGAGTTTGTGTGGGGAGTGAAGTTGTTCAGGTTGGTCTCTCTGACTCTTCCTTTATTTAAAGAGCGAATCCAGCGTTCTCAGACTCAGTGTCAGGATTTTACACTACTGCATTTGATGACTTATTAATAAAGCACACTTACTAATAAGAGAAGTCTTTCAACATAATCCATTCGACTATTACTCTGTTGGCTTTTATCTGAGATTCTTCAGACTTGAGATATAAGTACAGGATGACCAGTACTGGAACAGAAGTGTGTAAGTGGTGCCCGTGTTTCCCAGGATGGCTGACTTTCCCTTGTAACAACCCCTGAGCCTCAGCTAAACATGTATCATTACAAATGAACAACAGACCACATTATTCCTGTGATTAGTTTGGTTGTATGACTGACATTGTATTGTAGCTGTTCTCTTCTCAGTAAGTTGATATGTGCAAAGTCTATGCAAAACCAATTCATTCTTGTGATATTGTTTCTTGCAGGGAGTCCGAGGCTTATACAGAGGAATGGCAGCTCCTATTATTGGAGTGACACCCATGTTTGCTGTGTGCTTTTTTGGATTTGGCTTGGGAAAAAGGCTCCAGCAGAGAAAACCTGGTGATGTTTTGACGTGAGTTACTGCGTTGATCAGTTGGAAAAGGCATTCCAGGGCTCTTGCAGGCTGCTGCGTTGTTGCATGTTGAGTATAATGTAAATTTGTCTCCTTTCCTAGGTTATAAATATAGTTCTAAAAATGAAAACACTAGTGTTTAAATGCTTCTGGAAGCGTGGGACTGATAGCACAGGCTGAAAACAGACAGCATGTGGGCAGGTGCTGTGCAATTCCCTTTCTACATAAGAAAGAGCCGTTAAGGAACAATTCCGGTTTAGATGGGTACAGTATGAGCTATGTAATGATTGCCTGCCAACAGTCTTGCTACTAACAGAAGCTATGGGAGAAATAAATTCATGGCCAAGCGGTCTTGATAGCATTCACAGTACTGGTTCTGTTTCCCCTGTTAGCTGTGACTCTTGCTGTGTCCTTACATCAGGATATAGTAATAGCCACAGAAATGTTTCATTACTAGTTTCTGAAGGGAGGTGTTTATGAGCAGCCATTCTCTCAGGCATGTTTAAGCTTCTGGAAAAGAGGTAGGAAGCTAAGAAAACATTGTGTGGTTTTCTACACGCTAACTCAGGCCTGAAAAAAGCCCCCCACCCATAAAGCGCCCTGTTAATTAGTTGTGATTTCTAGCTCTACAGAAACAGAGCTGTAGCTTAGCAACATTATATTCTATTATTTGTGCAATATGTAGGAGCTGAGTCAGGAATCAGGAGTCCGCTGTGTTGAGCCACGCATGGTAGGGTGTGGAGATGTGGATTCTGTTGGAGCCTTGCCTGCATGGGGACTGCCCAGGTGGTGTGAGTGCATTTGGCTCTGTAGCACTAACCACTGCTGAGACAGAGTAAGCTTCCTCTGCTTGGGTAGCTCAGAGGGAGCAGTGCTGAGATGCTGGGGCACTGCTCACCTCGTTTTAGTGTCCTCATGCAGACAAGGCTGAAGGGTAAGACCAGGGGGACAGTACGGGGTGGACAGTACTAGGAAACAAATGGGCTGTGGGCTTATTTCCAGCAGCCTAATCGCCTCTATTCCTTGTGGTTTATAAGCATCATACCAAAGGAAAGCTTTAAGAAGCAAGCTGGAGAAGAGCAGTGTAGGTTTTTGAGCCTTTATGTGGAAGTGCTCTCAAGCAGAACAGTGGGAGAGAAATAACAAATAGATGGTGTAACAGTTGTTGTAACCAGCTGTGCTGTGTTGTGGGTGCAGACTTGACACAGTAAGACACAGTGTGCTTGGGACATGAGGCTTAAAAATAAAGGTCAGACTCTTAGCACCATGGTTATAGGTCTAGAAACAGGCAGGGTGGCAGTGGTTCCCAATGTGGGGAAGATTTGAAAGGAAGGAGACAGAACAGGCTCCTCAGGTTTTGTTCCATCTTTTCTAGGCCTGACTAATCTGAAGGTCAGCGAGAAAACTCAAAAGTTTAGTTTGAGCAGGAAGTGCATGTGAAGTGGTGAAGGAGGTCTGAATGGTCAGGAAGATTTAATGGGAATTTAAGAGTAAAGAAAGTTAGAAGAATTAGAAAACCTGAATTGAATCTCTTGTGCAAGTGAAGAGAAGCAGGAGGTGTGAAATTTAGTTAAATTGAGATGTTAGGTCATCTAACTAGAGGAGTAGCAGGAGGTTGGACTTGAGGATAAGTTTATGTTGCTTCTGTATGGAATTTCTGTCACAGAGACTTTGCTATGTGAAAGCAGATGTGGAATGATTGGGATGACAGCATCGATGCTGGCAGAGGCTGGAGTGAGGGACTGAGAGGCTACAGAAAGGAGGCTTCTGGCTGCACAAGTAGGAATACGTGTGGAAGCTGGGGTCACTGCAAAGCATAAGAGACTGGAGGAGGAAGAGACTGCTGGGAATAAAAATGAATGGGGACTGCTGTAGTGAAAATATGCAAATATAAGGAATACTAATACAGCAGATATGAAGAGCTGAGTTATGGTTTCTGTGGGAACCAGCATGTTGAATCCTAGAGATGTTAAATGTTTAGCTCTAATTACACATTGATGAGGCACTTCTGCACTGATCAAAAGCAGTGGATGCATTTTGAGTTCCACTACTACTGTGTGGAACAGCATAATCTGATCATAAGAGGTGTCTTTCTGCCCTTCATTTCTTATGTACTGTGTGTGTCGATGTCTCTTTTGTTTCCTCGGGCAGATATCCTCAGCTGTTTGCTGCTGGCATGTTGTCAGGTGTGTTCACAACAGTAATCATGGCTCCAGGAGAGAGAATCAAGTGCCTTTTACAAGTAAGGCATTGGATGGTGGTGATTCGAATTTTATTTTAGGGGTCTTGTCTTTCCATACCAGGAATTTCTTTGGTTAGTGTATTTACTCTGTTCTGTTTTTTGACAGGAGACAACTGTCATTTAATGCAACTGTGTCACGAAGAAGCATTATACAAACTCACCATGACAGTATAAGTACACACAGCATTCATTGCTCTAGCCATTTTACAGAGCACAAACCTTATACTATGTAATATTGCCATCGGCAGATGCCTCAGTCTACTTCAAAGTCTGGAAAAGTCTGGGTTCTTTTCAGTATGGAAATGTTACCTTGACACGTTCCCAATACAGAACTAAGGAATGCATTCCAAAACACATGAAATAGTGACATGATGATATATTGCAAGCTTTTCTACACATACAAATTGAAGGTGACTTTTTGTCAGTGCAAATGTAGAATTACCTAACTGACTTCAGTTGTTTCAGGCTTATGCTATGGAAAAATGAAAGAGAATCTAGTCTCTGCATGCAACAGTAACAAATCCTCACCTTGAATGTGAGAGAGCTGTTTGAGGAAGTGACACGGAGGTTTCATATGTAGGAGTGCCTGTGGGATGAATATGTGCTCCTTCCTGTCCGGAAACACGCACATGGCTTTCTAACTATTAGCTGACTGATTGTTCACCAGCCAGAAACCTTTACTAGTCAGAAACTATCACTTTAATCCTTCAGATCCAGGCAGCTACAGGTGAAACTAAATACAGTGGCTCTTTGGACTGTGCAAAACAGCTGTACCGTGAGGCTGGGATTCGTGGCGTATACAAGGGGACCGTGCTCACCCTCATGAGAGGTAATTGATGGGGATATTGTGATGCTTCTTCTGTGTGGGGTAGTTCAAGAGAGGAAGCCTGACATGTTATCAAAGATCTCACCGTCCCTTTAGACAACTGAAGATGCTGTCACCCTCCTTTCTTTTTTTGCAGTCTGCAGAGCTACTCCAATGCCTCAAAGGGACTGAGAAATAAACATGAGATTCTCAGTGAGTGAGGAAGAGATTAGATGACAAGGATCAGAGGGATACAGAAAATAATTAAGACGTGAGAAGCCAAAAGAAATGAGAGACTTCAGGAGAGGAGCAGAGAGAACAAAGAGCAAAGACAAATACAGAACTGGGCTTTGTGTATTCCTTTTTTTACCTTCCTTGGAGAAGGCCTGTGATTGTCTGTTGCTGTATCATGCTGCTTTTGAAGAGGTGATTGCAGCAGTTTTACTTTCTACCCAGTTGAGTGTGGCTTCTTTTGGACTGGGATGTCACAACCCCTCTCACAACAACAACAACAACAGAAGTAGCTGTGCCAGACATTGAATCCTTCATGTGTTTTGGTACTTTATTCTTTGAAAGGTGTTGGATTGTTCCCTTTACTGGGGCAGCGTTTCCCAATTTCTGTGCTTTGATATCCCAGTTTAGGCATTTGGTCTATCCTGTGCTTCTCATGGAAGTGTAGCAGATACCAATGTAACTTTGGCAACGTAACTCAGGCTTTGTTCTCCAGTTCAGACATGAGCTAAGAGTGGGCTGTCGGAGTACCTTCAAAAAAAAACCAAAATAGAATTATTAGAACAAATAATGTGCAAAGCTTCTGAACTGTTCTGATCTGCTGTGCAGTAATTAAGAAAGCTTAGGGCTGTCTCATCATTAGCTTAACAGCCAGCAGGCAGGTTACAGCCTGACTTGAAAGGCTGCTTGTAGAAGTGCTTGCGAAACGGTGCCCTGTTCTTGCCTTTAGCACCTGCTCTCCATTGCAAAGTTCAGGCTCCTCTGTCCAGAGCAGCAGAAGGTTTGGTCTGTAGAGGAGGTTCAGAAAGGAATCAGGATCAGTGGTGTGGGGCTGAGCTGGTGTGGGGCTGCACTGCCTCTAGGCTTCCTCTCGCACTACTCGTAGTCTTTGCTGTTTACCCACAGATGTCCCAGCCAGCGGAATGTACTTCATGACGTATGAGTGGCTGAAGAACATTCTGACCCCTGAGGGACGAAGGTTAGTGAGATCTTGCAGTCATCATTTTCTGGACTTCCCAGGCACTGCTGGCTAATCTCCCCAGATAGAGATTTAGAACAGTGTCATCAAAACAAATTAAATAAAATGGTTGCTCATCTTGTGAGTTGAGCTGGTTTGGGCTGGGGTTAACTGACAACCAAAAGTGTATTCTGAGGTTCTCTCAGATTTGAGCCTTGGATCTTCTTAGCCAAGTAAGCAATACCTCAAGTCTCTTCACCCTTATGTGTGCACAGAGCTGGGGATTTTGGTTGTTGGTTCTTTTGTTTAGTTTTTTTCACAGAGCAGCTGTTGTGTGCTGCTGAATGAACCTGTAGGGTGGAGTCAGGATATTTGCCCACAAAGCTCTAATTCTTGGAAGTCTTGCTCAGACTCAGTGCCCTGTGTGTGTCTGCAGCATTGTGCTGCCTTCTGGCTCTCAGCTGGGCTGCCTTTGTCACCTTAGTGAAAACAGATGAGAATTTACTTCTTTCTCCAACTTTCTCTTGTTTGGTTTTGTTTTTTCCTTTCCTCCCACCCCAATCCCACCACAGTGTGAATGACCTCAGTGCAGCAAGGATCCTCTTTGCTGGGGGCCTGGCTGGGATCTTCAACTGGGCAGTTGCCATTCCACCAGACGTGCTGAAATCCCGTTTCCAGACTGGTGAGTTTTATGTCAGCTTGTCACAACCACATTCAGTGTGGTGCTTTGGGAATGGGATGGGCAGCAGTGGAAGATGCCATCCGAGAATGCATTTGGGAAGGAGCATGTCTTGAGCTTGAGACACGTATGTGAAGAACCCAGGTATGTTCCTAGCTTTTTAGGTAGTTTGGTGGACTGGATGTTGTAGATTCCTTGTGATGATGGTGAGCACTTACCTTCTGTTTACTGAGCCTTTAATAAGATGTCCTTTTTTGTTTGCTTGCTTTTGACTGAGAGAGATAATTTTCCTGAGCAGATGTTGTCACAACATAGCTTAAGCAGTGCTTGGATTCTGGTGTCACCTAGATGGCACAGCAGTATGAACCTGTTGAAAATCCTGGGCTGTTAAATTTATGCTTGTGACTGCAACACAGCTGCTAATGTGTTTTGCATCTCTTTCAGCTCCTCCAGGAAAATACCCAAATGGCTTTAGAGATGTGCTGAGAGAACTTATCAGAGAGGAAGGAGTTGCATCTCTGTATAAGGGCTTCACAGCTGTAATGATCAGGGCATTTCCTGCTAATGCAGTAAGTAAATTGTGATCCCAGCTGGGGTTTGAGGATGGCTGATCACAGGGAATGTTTGCAGTCTGCAGAGGAGAAAACTGGCTGATGAGTGTTGTACCATTTCAGTGGGATTCTTGTCTCTGCAGGTGCTTTTAGCTGTTGGTGTCTTGGTTCTAAAAATGTGCCTTAGTCTAGGAGGAACACCAAGTAAACCTTTCTTCAAAGCTTTGCATGAAAGCCTTTTGTTGACTTTCTCTGATAGTCTTTCTCTACTGACCCAACATCCAGTAGAAGACAGAAATCCATGGTTAAATTTAGACCAGCTTCCCCTTCAGTAAATAATGAACTGAACAGAGAAGAAGTTGGGCTTTTTTGTGGAGAGATATAGTAGAATTCTTGCTCTGGTCCAAGATGTTTCTTTCTTCTCTTCCTCCTCTCCATCAGCCCCATCAGGTGTGCATAGTGCTGCTTTTGAAAAACACTTTGGATCAGGTTTTTAGAAACTTACGTTTTCTGTGTGTTCTCTTTTCCAGGCCTGTTTCCTTGGCTTTGAAGTTGCTATGAAATTTCTTAACTGGGTTGCACCAGGTCTATGAAGACTAGGAAGTCTCTGGAAATTCGAGAGGAGGAGAGTGCAAGCCTGCCTCAAAGGAATAAATGAATGATCACTTGAAATTTCGTGAATGATTGCTTGCCTAATACCTTTTTGCCTTCCTCACATTCTTTAGGTGGTGCTATGTGCCGCTCAGAAACGGAAGCCACAGCTCTGAAACAGAGTTAATGAGGACTTAGGGGTGATTCACCTGTCTTCTGAGCCAATGTACCACAGCAGTACTGCTACTGACAGACAGCTATCGCTATTACACAATTACACATACTACCTTAAGTCCTTCCTCATGAAGGAAAGGGACACTTTTTATAATGAAATTCTTTATTTACTGAAGAAACATGTAGCTGTTAATGCTGAAAAACTTCCTCAAAACAGTTGCTTGGCAGTGTATACTTAACTCAGGGTTTATGTTAGCAGCTGCACACACTGGTGTCTATAACCAGTGTCAGAGCATTCTTGTCTCCTGTAGTTTTAGTTGTGGCTATTCCTATATTTTCATCTTACATGCATGTAATGAAGCAAGCACAGAGCTAAGCAGGGGAGGCCAGAGCTATGTTTCAGGAGGCAGGAAGTGTTACAAATGCTGTATGAGATCTTGCATGCTGATCTTTTCTGTGGAACTAGTAAGGAAAATGAATTATTCTTAACATTTGTACTAAGCTTTACTGAGGCAGCCAGAGGGGAAACGTGTTTGATTAACCTGAGCTTTTCCTCATAAATCCCTTTCTGTCTCACTGAAGATATCCAAATGTGACTTCAAAAGTACAGCATGGTTCATAGCAACCCATGCTATATTTGATTCATCAGATGCTGCATCCTGGGATTCAATCCCTGACATTGACCTGAGAAAATTTAACAGCACTTCTGAGAGCTCCATTGTTCTGACACCAGCGGGAGTACAGGAAGGGGATGCTGGCTCTGCATGTTGTCTAACTTTATTCTTGCTCCTGTTCCTTGTTTTCTCTTAATATCATTAAACATAATCACATTTTCATTGAGAAATTATTAACATTGAGAAGCAAAAATGAATTCTTCATTTCTCTTGGTTTTGATGCAGTGTTACAAAACTGAATAAAGCTAACTATTGCTTGGCTGGAACATGTGCTGCTGTTCATTCACTTATTGCATGGTTAGTTTTGCAGACTTTTTCCAGGTCTTAACTCCGAGATGTGATTGTGAAGTACGTTGTGTTGTGCTGCCTGTAGCTGTTAACCCCTTGCCTCCGAGCTGTTGGGTTTCTGACATGAGCTGTGGAAATGAATGTTCTGCTCTTCACATGTTTGTCATGCAAGTCCTGTTAGGAGCTGTGTTGCAGATGTTATTTTAGTGTTAAAAAGTCACATCTTGCCTGTGGGAAGTGGTTTATGTTTTTCCAGCGAGAAGCCTGGACCACAGATACAGGGGGGCTGTCCATGAAAGCATCTGTCGGGATAGGCCACAGGAAAGGATGCTGAGAGTTTGTCCTTGGTCTGGTGCAGTCTGTAGGCCTGTACCATAAGGACACAGTCTGCACCTTTGGCTTTCCACAGGCACGGTCAGCCTTGAGAGCTTTCCACCCACCCAGTGCTGCTGCAGAAACCCCTGAATCCCACTTTCCTTCTCAGTTCTTTGGAAGGACCAGGTGGGAACTTACCTTCCCCAGAGTCTGTCTTGTGTTTTACAGAGTGGGCTAGCTCCTGTTGTGGGAGAATCCCAGTCACTTGGAGCTGCTTCCCCATTCTTGCTGAGTTAATACTGGTTCAGAGAAGTGGTGCATAGAGGACACTAACCTCTCAAATGGTTTTAAACACAATTCTAGGCTTACTGTGGCTAAATCCAAACTAGTTTCAAGAGGACCAGGTCTGTGTTTGTGGCTCTGTGCTGCCTAACCCCCAGATGCTCTCCTGTACTCTGGTTCCCTAGCTGTTCTGGCCACCTTTCTGACTCCTGTGCTGGGGCTGTGATGACTAGAAGCAGCTTTCAGCTTTAAGAAGTGGTCTAAGGATTGATTCTCCCCCCCAACTATGTCTTACCCACATGCTCCAGAAATACTGACGTTTACTGGGAGGGATGTGCATCTGTCTTAAGATTTCAGACGCTGATGCTTAAACTGCCCATTGCAGCTGCCCTGTCAAATTCATCCTGTTGAGCTCCTCCTCATCTCCTAGGAAGCAGGGAAGAAGAGCATCACCATCCTAGCTGCTCTGGGCTGGTTATGAAGCAGCTGCCCAGCAGATGGCTGTCTGGGGCTGTCAGCAGGATGCAACAAACCCGCAAGGTCAGAGCCATGGAAGCCAGCATTGCTGCTGCAGGACACTGCATCTGCTTGTGGCAGCTACATCTGTCCCGGTTGGACTGCACGAATTCCACATCTGGGTCAGGACGTGCAGGCAGTTGGAAAGGAAGAGCTGAGGAAGACTGTGCCCTCCAGGCTCGGTGATGAGCTGTGTGTTGTAGTTAGCATTCCCTCCCATCCCAGTCCTGCGAGGCTGAAGAGCTGCAGACTATGAAAAGCATTCTTGGATACAGAATGTGGAACTAGTAGCACCCTGGACTCACTTGCTGGGATGAAGAGCACAGCTCCTCCATGCAGGCACTGAGGAGCCTTCTCAGTCTGTGCGCTGGCCTCTTGCTTGATGCTCCAGGTCTTACCTTGCTGCTGTCACCAGCCCAGGCTTGCCCATCTCTGTGCCCTTCAGTAGGACTTGCTCTGAAAGACTGAAATACTCCCTGTGCTCTAATAGGTCAGTTGTTACTAGTAACCATAAACTGTCTCCCTTCTGCCAAACTATCCCTTTTAATACTTCTTTTATAAGGCATTTCAGATCCTTTTCCCAATTTCAATTATCCAAATTATATTTTCTCCACTGTGAAGCTTTTGCAGACTTTCACATTTTGTGTGACAAGCCTCTGTCTGTTTAAACATGCCCAATTTCATTTGGTGCTTTAGGTAAGTAAAACATGGGAGAAAGCAATTGGGAATGAGTGGCTGCTTTCCAACAGCAGTGGTGGGAGGAGAGGAGTTTTGGGAAGGCTGATCAGACACATCTGCTGGTTCAAAACCTGAACAAGGCACCCTGGAGATGTTTAAAAAGCTGCTTGTGTCTGTTAACACTCTCCCATGGATAATATGCCAGATCCTTGCCCCAGGGTGTGTGTGGCCTCAGGATGAGAGATGGGTTTGAGCACAGGTACAGTGTCCTGCACACTGAGGCTTTCAGAAGCTCAAATTTGAATTCAAATGTTATTTCCTAATTGCCTGGCTTCTTGTGGGAATTCAGATGATAATGTATATTCAGGTTAATGCTGCTCAGTAGAGGTTGGTAAGCTGGGTTTCCATACCAGCAAAGAATACCAATGACATTTCTCTTTATGCTTCTTGCGTATGCTTTTGCTGTATCAGAATCCACAAGCTTCTCGTCCTGCACATCCTGGCCCATCCTGCCTTGATGCAAATGAATTTTTTCCAGTGGTGATTCAAGGTGCCTGGGAGTATTCCAGAAGTAATCCATGACACATAAGTCTTCCATGGTTGCATTGCTCAACCTCTTTCAGTCTTCTTCATCGATTAGTCCAGGGGGATGTCATGGGAGGCAGCACCGAAAGCCAAGTTGAATAATCTCCACTGCTCTGTCCTCACCCAAGCAGCCACCCATCTCACATTCCCTCGGGTCTCAGGCACCCGAGAAAGAAAAGCCTCAGTAAAGCAGTAGCTGGCATTTCAGAGTTGTCCTTGGGCAAGTGATCCTTCACCATGGCCAGAGCAGTCCATCCAGTGGTTTGCAGACCCTAGGCAGGAATGCACCTCACATGTGCAGCGAGGGATGGTTCTCCTCATAGAATCATAGAATGGTTTGGCTTGGAAAGGACCTTAAGATCATCCAGTTCCAACCACTTGCCATGGGCAGGGGTGCCTCACACTAGACCGTGTCACCCAGGGCTCCATCCATCCTGGCCTTAAACACCACCAGGAATGGAGCATCTTGCATCATGACACCTTGCTTTCAACCACAAGGTGTGACTTTGCTGTTTGTACAAGCCATGGACAAAGCTGCCTGTGGGGTCAATGGCTTGAATGGCTCACTGCAGCACAGCACTGGTGCCATCAGTGTGCTCTGCACTGAACGGCTTCAATAGCACTGCCCAACTGTTCCCATTGGAAAACCATCGCAGCTGCCTCTGCAGCTCCTTGCTGGGGACTTCTGCTGTGGGCCCAGAAGAGGGCAGGGAGATGCCTGCTTGCACAGGGGCTTCCCAGTGAAGAGGGCTGTAGGGATTGCTGGGATTTCTGCCCCTTCCCTGCTCTCCAGGATGCATTTTGGGTGATCCAAATGCTCATTTACAATGCAGGTTCAGCGCCTGCTCAGATGTGGCTCTGTTTTACTCCATACTTTGTCTTTCTGCTCAGCAGACACTGCCCCAGAAGGCTGCTCAGTGAAGGGAATGGGCTGCCTGGTGCTGGATGCTTGAAATGGAAAACTATTTCTAATTTAGGGATATTTGTGTATAAAACTGAGGACATTTTCCATTGCCTCACTGTGTTGGAATAGTTCCGCAAGCGTATCTCAAACCTAGTAAAAATGTAAACCTAGTAAACCTAGTAAAAATGTAAACCAAAAAGCAGAGATTGGACAGGATTTTTGCTAACACATCTCTGAATTCAGACACTTTAAGCTCAGATGGTTCAGTTTGAACAGTTTACAATGCATAGGCTCTCCCCAGGCTTATTAGAAGCCTGGCTATAAAGATCAGTATCACAGTTACAGCGACAGCTGTAGATAGGCTTCACTTCCCTTTGCAGGTGACAGTTTGAGTGTGGATTTGCTGAAGTACATGACACTGTTGCTACCCCTCAACATTCTGAGTGGAAGCCTGGGATATTTATCCATGCAAAGAGCTGGCTTCCCTTCTCTGTGAGAAACCTGAGATTCTCGGCCTGACAGAGAGGAGATTTAGGTTAGATTAGTGAGTTCTTCACTGCCCAGAGAAGCTGTGGCTGCCCCATCCCTGGTAGTGTTCAAGGCCAGGTTGGACACAGGGGCTTGGAGCAGCCTGCTCTAGTGGAAGGTGTCCCTGCCCATGGCAGGAGGTTGGAACTGGATGAGCTTCAAGATCCCTTTGAACCCAAACCATTCTGTGATCCTCTGCTGCTCTTGCTCTGAGTCTGAGAGCACATGAGCTCTGGATACCAAAGTAAATTCTGAGCTGCTTGGTTTTGGATTCCCCAGGGCTGAAAGCATATCCCAGCAGCAGCATTTCTTCTTGGTACTATTTCCTGTTTCCTAATAGTTATTTATTGCTGGCAGCTGCTTGCTCCTTCCTCTCTCTCCGCTCATACCATCAAAAAATTCTGAATTGTGATTTACACTTGAATATTTGTCCCGGTGGACCAAAAGCAAGGGAATAAACTCCCTGCCCTTTCCCACCTTTAATCCCTGTGCAGATTGCAGCAGAACCTTTTCAAAGGGGTAAAATCACAGCGATTTCTGCTCGGGCTCAGCCAATGTGATTCAGAAGAGCTCCCAACTGGACAAACCCTAAAAATCCACTTCCCTCTGAAACACAATCCCTGAGCTCATCCCCCTCCCAGCTCTCCGCTCACCCTTGACTCCGCATCAATCAGTGCCAGGCAATTATCTGCTTCGTTTAGTGCCTCCTGGCCGGAGCCAAAGTTCAGGAGCGAGCAGAGGATGCCAGGAGAAGGGAACTCGCTGTTCTCTCCGTCCCGGCCGCCCGTTTCCCAGCAGAGGCAGCCGTGCTCAGCCGCAAGGCACGGGCAGAGCTGCTGCAGCCTCCGGCAGCACCGGCTGCTCCTAGAAAAGGCCTTGAAGCTGTCCTGGGAGGGAGGTTGGGGCAGCGGCTCCTCTCTGGTAGTACCCTGGGAAACTGGGATCCGCTGCTGTCGGGATGGGGGAGGAGTGTGGATGGAGAGCCCTGGTAGTGCTCCCAATCTCCACCTTTGCCCATCACCCCAGCGGCTCCACACAGGGAAAGCGGGGCTGTCCCGGGTCCCCTCTGCCTCCATTCTGGATCAAGACGGCAAAGCTCAGCTTTTCCTGGGCTGGGAGGTGTCTGGAAGTGGTTCTGCTTTTACCAGGAGTGACACGGACGAGGCACGGTGACGTGGTGCCGGTGGGAAATGCCTGTCTCTCCTGAGATGAGCAATTCCTTGTGATACGGATGAGTTCTCCCATGCGCTGATGATAAATTGTTGGGGTTTCCCCATTCTCTCCCCCATGGGTGTAGCGAAGGGGATGAAGCACCCTGCTGTCCCGCATACCGCCTGCCCCAAAGGCACAGCTGCCTCCTGGCATTTCCCTCATTAGTGCTCTCAAATGAGGCGAGCAGCTGTCCTGGTCACCAGCACAGGCACGTTTAGAGATGCCAGAGCTGTTTGCTGATACATGACAGCAGCCTTCCCAGGGATGGATCAGTGCCACCCTCTTCCTTTGCTTTATCCCGTGCCCCTGCTCCAGACACAGGGAGGGTAGATGAGGTCTGCAGAGAAGTGTCCCAATGGGAGCTGGATTGTAAGCACGGCTCCTCTACCTTCCTCCTTCAAACAGGGACTATATTCATGTAATTCTTGGCATGACAGCCAAGATTGCTCATTCTGGAGAAGGTAAAAACACACTGTGTCACCAAGGACTGCCTTTACTTGTACCAGGGATCTCCCAGCACAAATCTCTGCCCCCAGTGAGGGAGACAGGAGGCATGAAGCACCCAGCACCCCAGGGTGCTGCCTCCAGCTCTTCTGGAGCCACACACTGGGATTTACTGGGATGGAACTATCTGCATCTAGAGCTCAGGAGTCAGTTTTCAGTATAATCACCCTTTAGACACCTTCCTGGATTTGGCCTCTACAACATCCGATGGCAAAGAGTGGCAGTGTTCAATGATGTGCTGCTTTGTTTCAAATGGGCTGTATGGTGATTTCACTAGTGTCACTGAAATCTTGTCTTTTGAGAATTCATAACAAAGTATTTGCCCTTCATCTTCTCTGAAATAATCTGTGACTTTCTGGGCACTTCTCCTTTGGCTCCTTTTTGAAGTTAACGTCTTGTTTAAACTTTCACTGTAAAAAGCCACAATCCTGCTTCCCCCCTTTTTTGTATTTCTAGTTCTACATGCCATGTTTTATGTAAAGATAACAGTTCTATCGATATTTTCTATTTTATTCTCTATTCTTTTCCTCTAGGCACTGGCACGGTTGCTTAATTAAAACCAGTATTGATTTCTAAATATGCTGAAAAGTTTCTTTATCAAGTAGCTGGCTAATATTCTGTCTTCTCTATGTTCTTCTATAATCAAACCCCTCTGGTCCATCACTTTTGAATTATCTGGGAAAATTGCCACTAAATTCAC
The DNA here is from genome assembly GCA_039877255.1 of Loriculus beryllinus. Taxonomy (NCBI): domain Eukaryota; kingdom Metazoa; phylum Chordata; class Aves; order Psittaciformes; family Psittacidae; genus Loriculus; species Loriculus beryllinus. Next base: position 20,098 of record JBCJKH010054138.1, read on the forward strand.
AGAACATCCTTTGTGGAAGGTGATGTACACATTGGGAAATTATGAGCTTTCTTATTTAATCTATGTAGTTTAGCAACCTTTACACCATCAATAAACGAGAACTGTTTTTTCTGAGCAAAAGTCTACCCAGCTATTTCTTTATCCTGGCTCCATTCTAGTAATGGCAATATTGACAACGCTCAGCCCATAGCATTTACATTGTCTTCTTCTTACTTTATGTCTCTTCTATTTGAACTCCAGCTCACCTGCTAAAGCTTTGCTGAGAGCAATGTTAAGATCTTGAAGTGAGATGTCTAGGGAAGATGCTCAGCTTCATTTTTATGCTTAGTTTTACTGCTAAAGGAGCTGCTTATCATATTAGTCATATGGCTGTTCTGGAGTCACCAAAGCGCGATTGCTAGGAAACTTGAAAACTGCTAAATGTTTGCTCACAAGTGTTTTCTGGAGATCTTTGGCAGCCGTGTGTCACTTCCGAGTGTTGCCACAATTCAACTTTGAAGGGGAGGATCTTGCCAAAATCACTGGTTTCCTGACATGTTTGTGTCCAGGAGGGCTAACTGCAATGCCAATCTCTGGGTGACCATAGGTGGTGGGAATTCCAACTTCATTCTGTACAGTTGGTTTCAAGTGGACGTCAAGATCAACTGGACATCAAGAGCAACTTTTTCCAAGACCTTCTTTGCCCTAAATGTTGCTTAAGTGACTTCTTTTCCTAAATAAAGAAATATATGAGGAGGTTTCCATTTATCCATACAGATAACATGGAGCAGTATCTTTAATTTCTCTAACTTGTTCCAGTGACCAGAGTATTCATTTCCAAAACAGTGTTCCCTAAGATATCATCCAGAGATCAAATACTGCTTCTAAGGTTTGGTCATGACATTCCTTCTGTTCCAGTAGCTCTTTCCGAATCAGTTTCAATATGAAGTGAGAGATGAATGAGAAATTTGTTGTTGTTCCATCTATGTCATAAGTAAAATGTAATCTCATTTCACTGAGGGCAGTTCTCCTCAGCAGTCTGGGAGCCTGAACTGCTGATACAGTGAGTAGTTGCTGCCTTCTAAATTTTACCTTCTTTAGTGGGTGTTTTCCTGTAAAAATATATACTTGTCAAAAATCCAACAAGAATTTGACCTTTCCCAAAGTACTGGCCTATTTTAAAGAGCATGTTAAACTCTTTGCTTTTGACTGTGAGCAGAAGTTGAACCCTGTCCTGGATGACAGCAGCAGTCATTTTTCTCCTTCTTAGTAGCTGGTGCAGTGCTGTGGTTTTGACTTTCAGCCTGGGAACAGCGCTG
>JBCJKH010054145.1:0-25005 GCA_039877255.1 Loriculus beryllinus
AGGGAAGAGCTTCTGCCTAAGAGCTCAGCTCAGTCTCCCCTCGGGCAGGTTAAAGCCATTCCCCTTGGCCTGGCCCTGCAAGCCCTTGTAAATATTAACAGAGAAGAGACTAGAACAAACATTTTTCTTCCATTTCAAGTTGATGCAAAACCTCAGTTATTCAAGAGCATCAACCTCCCCCAACACCCAAGAGTGTCTCCAGAAAATATTTATGATTAATCTGGAATTTTATGCTTTTTCTCAGTTCTCTTAGTTACAATTTAGCACCTGAGAACTAAAATGTCACTCTTGGCACAGCAGCTCCCCTCCAGCTCATGCATCTGTGCAACCAATGCCCTGACAACAGCCTGCACCAGGCTCATCTCTGGATATCCAGATCTTTCTCCAGCGCCAGCACTTCCCAAGCGGTTCCCGTGTGTCCTTCATAGCCCTGGCAGCCAGCAATCCCTGGCATTCCCTGCTGGTGACAACTCAAACCTGAAAGGCTAGGTCTGTGGATGTGGTCCAACTTCTACGGAGAACGTGTCCATGTCATAAATATCACCACAGCAAGGGCACCCAGGGGACACCAAAGAAGGTTAAATTGTTGGTCTGAACCACTCTGAGGTCTGTATCTGCTTAAGGCCAAGCTTTTGGCTTCTGCTATGCCACTGCATCCAACAGAAAGTAATGCTTTCCCCTTGTAATTATGGGCAATACCTTTATTACAACGGAGGATTACATGCATATAGAAATGAGATACAGCAGTGCAGCGCAGCTGGCACAGGAGGGCTGTCAAACAGGAACGCTCGCAGGAAGACTATTAACATCCTCAAAATGCTCTCCTAATGATTGTCACTATTTAAAAACAATATTTTTGGCATTTTTCTATCATCAGAATTGTCAATCCTTTGAAAAATGAGTAATCACTGTGTTATTTAGTCTTTAACAAATCTTTGTCAGGTTGGTACTTACCATGTATTAAATCTATTTCCAACTTCAAACAGAAGGAGGTGCTACAAAGGCCATCAAGTCAGTCCAAGTCACAGAAATTAACCCTTCAAGCACCAGTTCTTGCTTCTTTTCATTTCTAGTGGATGTAGCTGTCTGGCCTTTTCTGGTGATGTCCCATCTCCCCTGAGCTATGTGACACACAGGACAGGTAATTTGGGATTATTTTATCTGTGTGTAAGCATCCTTCTGCCCTCTAATGGAGATGCACGTGAAGACATGGAGAGTGCTCTCTGGGCAGCAGGAACTGGGACATTTCCTTCACTGTTAGTACTCCAAGAGCTGGTAATTTGGAAGCCAAAGCCTGTTGGTTGTAATACCTGTATGCAATGATGCTCTCTGGCTCTAGACAGCTAAGCTACTACAGAGAGCCTCCAAGATGGTACATCTCAACATGGCAAATGGAATATGAATGCATGGGTTTACCACTTGAAAGGCAGAGGACCTGCTAGGATTGCCTTCCATCTTACCATTGCCTTCCACTGTTCGTGTAGACTCCTCCACCCCGGTGATCTCAAAAAGCTCTTCATCAAATGCACATTACCTGCTCCACGCATGAGTTTTCTGTAGGCAAGGAGTGTTACCTTGGGAAGCAAACCTTGGTCCTCCAGCTCTTGGCTTCAGCAAGGTTCCTGTCCACTGAGCCGTCTGCAGGGCAGGATGATCCTAGGACAGCTCAGACACCTCTCGCCATCAGCCCATCTTGTCACTGGTTACAAACCCAGTGGGCAGCAGTCTCCAAGGGACCACAAGACCCCCACACTGGGGTAGGAGAGAGCAAACCACATGGCACAGCAATGCCCTTCTCAAAGAGGAGCTTGACCAAGGGGAGACTTGGAGGGGGCCATGAGCTGGTGCCTGAAACACGGTTGGGGTTGTCCCCTTGAGAGCAGCCACCAACACCCACCAGCCCCTCTGCCACAGCTCCCACTGCCCCTATGGGACATCTCACTGTTGAGCCTGCAGCATGGGATGGCCACCACCAAGCACTGCTATGGATCCCAGCCCTCGCGCTGCCCGAACATCCAACCACACAGGGCTCCACGAGCAGAAATTCCCAACGCACTTTTTGAGATGAAATCAGTTTAAAAGAATGCAGCTCTCGCTGCTCCTAAAGTTGGCTCTGTCATCGCCCCACCAACTGCAGCCTGCTGCGCTAACTACAGTGCTAATGCCATCAATACCATCCAGAGGGTTATTTCTGCAAGGATGCAGTAACAAAGCCTTACAGCAAGAGCCAGCACTCAAGCCAGCCTCCATCTAAGAAGCCGCCCATAATTTGGAGCAAGGTTTTGGTTTTGGTTTTTTTTTTTGATTCTTGGTGGCAAAGAAAACACTCTCTGTGCTCACCGAAACAACTGAGAGAAATACTAATGCCAGCATGTGCATTTTTGGGTATGAGGACCATCCTGTTTCTATCAGGTTGCTCACAGAAGAGAGGACCACGGTTCTATGATGACTAGGCTACCCCTGTTCAGCCACACAGTCCTGCTCTGCAGGTCCTTCCAGCACATTTCCTCAAGAAGAACACGTGGATGCTCCTGGTGGCCCTCCCAGCACCTGCAGACTATGATGCACACGGTGTTCCTTCCATGAAATACAGGTATTTAGTCCCAAGATACTGCCTGAGCATCACCCTTCTGAGCTTATGGACTGCAAAACCTGAGTCCTGTCTGTCTGGAGAAGTCAGTGCATGGAGTGAACAGACTATGCTGAGGTCTGCACTTTGGAAAATGATTTTCTTGCAGGATCCAATTTCCTTTCTGTTTCTTGTGGAAGGAGCAGAGGTGGTGACAGGCTTTGGGGAAGTGCTGGCTGCTGCCTGCTCTCAGTTCTGCCTGCAGGAAGCAAATGTCCTCTTTTCCTTCTTCTTACTCGGGAGGACTTTGTGAGGGGCTCTTCCTGTTGGGTGCACAGTGGGAAACAAAACAGAGAAAAAATGCTAAGAACCAAAAATACCAGCAGCAGGAAGCAGAGAAGTGGCTAAAATTAGACTCTTCCAGGGCGGGTATGGCCTTCTTCCCAGCGGAAGCAGCAGAGGGAACTCCACGAGTCCATAGCACAACACATCCCGAGGCTCTCACCTTTCCTGTGGGTCCATGTGTGACCTGCAGCATCCTGTGAACTGCCTGGGCAGGGTGCAGGAGGATGTCATGTCGCAGTGTTCAGCCCATGGGGCACCCACACCTTCACCTCCCGCCTGCCCCTTTGGCTCTTCCAGCAAATCAGTGCATCAAGCTCCTGTTCCAGACTCCAGTCTCCTTCCCAGCTGCTGTGGCTAAAAAACCTCTTTTCTAATCCCTTCTCATAACCCACCTCTTCTCAATTCCCTTCTCTCTGCAATCTGCCTCTGGCACTTTCTTTGCACAGCCCAAGTCCTCCAGGCATTTACAGGTCTGATGAGTTATTCTCAGCAGGGTTTCTAGACAACTTCTGCTGCTTTGTTCTTCTGGCCAAGAGGACATCAGCTCCACTTCAAAAATGTTTACAACTTGGTGTTTGTTTTTGTGGAACTCGGGGCTATTTCTGACATCTAACAACATCTAACAACCATGAATGGGTACAGGCTACTCATGAATTAAAGCCCTTTCATGACATCACCTCAAGAATAAATAACAATATTCCCATTCTAACACTATTGATCCCTGACTGCATTAAAATACATCAGGAACCACCCAGCCCTTTCCCTCCTGCTCTGGTCCTAAAAAACAAAGCTGCAGAACATAAGGTTCTTATCAGAGCTAACCAGGAAAAAAAACCAATTACAATATTATTTGATGCCAGGACACTTAAAACTCTGCTAAATCAAGATTAGAGTGCACCAGTGGACATGGCTCTGTTGCCTAAATGAAATGGGAGCAGCCTTGGACTGAGAAGCTCATGGAGTTCATGCAATGCTGGACACGCAGATGGATGGGCTCAAGCAAGCAACTCTCAGGCTCTGGCTGAGCTGCAGGTTAGTGATGGCACGTGACCACACACATGACCATTAGCTCACAGGGCTTCAGATTGGCAGGAGTCTTCCTCTGTTTGGTACTTTAAATGCATGAAAATGATGTTAAACTCCCTCCAGTGTCATCCTCTTGGGTGTTACCTTCCTGCACAATCATTCAGGTGGAAAATACTGACAGGCTTTTGGAAATGAGCAGTCAAAATGCACTGCAGTCAACATCACTGGACCAAACAGATCCAATAATTTCAGCTTCTGTAGCATGGACTTGCCCCACATATCCATTTACTAGTTCCTCTGACTCCAGGAGCACAGATTACAGCATCTTCTTTTCAATAACATGGACATGTCCCTCTTTGTAATCTTGAAGACACCCAACACATTGGTTTGTCTTGTCACTTTGCTGCTTGGCATATTTCCCATACATATAAATATTTCCCTGCTTTAGTGATTTCATAAACCATCCAAAAGCTTTTCCACTAGAGTAAAAAAGAGACTGGGAAGAGCTCTGACCTTGGGAAATGACAGCTGGAGTTTTTTGTTGTCCCTCTTAATAAACATTTCCATTTCCAAATGCAGGCAGATGATGCTTGATGTTTCAAAGGGATATAATGACACTGCTGGTTTGGTGTAGGAAGCTTAGAGGCTGATGTTAATGCTGGAGAAAGGCTGAGTGAATAAGCAGAGAATCAGCAATGGATGTGTTTTCAGCATGAGTAAGTGCTGGAGGCACTGCAGGAAGGAAGCTTGGATTGGTGTGGATGTCAGCGCAACCGGCCAGTCACTGTGTTCCCCAGCAGTCAGATCCAGGCGATGGGAGCATTGTGCCATCTCAATATAGAACAGTGTTTCATTATCAGTCACATAACTCCTTTATCACACAGAATGCACAGTATCACTACCAAGTTACCCACTCACCACTCACTGCTCCTATAGGAACATCGTACCAGCACTGGGAGTGGGACAGAAAGGAAGAAAGGGGTCAGGACAATGAAACAGAGGCAACCACAGGTCCATGCCAACGTGTCTTTGTGTTCTCCACAGCACCCAGCCTGGACACAATGTGTTCTGCCTCTCTCCATCTGCTCAGCAGCTGTATCTTCTGCTCCATCACTAACCCCCTTCCGGCTTCTTCCCTGCTCAAAAGGCTCTCAGCAGACTGGAAATCAAGCTGGCAGGTTTTATGTTGAACCAATGCTTTCAAACTGTGTTAAAGCTCTTAATTATTAATAGCAAAGTTGTAATGTGCCAGTGGGAAGCCACACAGCAGTTTAGGAGGGAAGTGTTGGTAAATCAGGAGCCAGCATCTTAGTCACATCTTTTCCATCGCACCACCACTTCTAATACATGAGGTAATTCTGCAAGTCTGGGGGCATTAGTCACCACCAAATTGTATTCGCAATTAAGGAGAACTCAACAGTCCTTCAGAAATCTCATTTTTCCCTGGCAGTCAATCCATTGCTGTTGTACGTCCCCCAGAAAAGAAAACTCTCCCATCTGCCACCCCAGCAACCATATGGGATTCCTGGAAAATGAAGGGAATTGAAGTCCCCGTGGGCTCACAGCTCCCAGATCAGCTGCAGGGTGTTCGGTAGGATCAAATATTTGAGCTAAATGCATCCTGTGCACAGAGCAGCCCTGCCTCGCTGCTGACACAGGTTTGCCAGCCACAAGCAACTCAAACCTGCCATTTGGGATGGCAACGGGACATTGGAGATGCAGAAAAGCTGAGCAACATGTAATGAGGATGGCCTTGGTGCCCAGGGCTCTGCAGGACCTGCAGCTCAGCACCAGCTTTGTCAGTAATTTCTGTAAATGGTCAGAAAAGCTACTCCAGACCATAAAAACTTCACTCCTGGCTAAGAAATCTTCCTCGCATAATTCACTAGAGAAGCCATTCCCAGGCTCAAATCCCAACAAAACACAAAGGCAGCTTTTAAAGCCTCCATCAGCACCTCAAGCTCAAACTCTTGTTTTTGTACTGAGCCAATATCCTCCATGGAGTGTGAAGAACAAACACCTGTGCACAGAGGTTGTACATGTTGGAAAAAACAATGAGGATTATTTTGGCCTGTAAAAATGATTTGAGAAGAATGGGTGAGTAAAGTCTCCGCACCATCATCTGCATTTACTTGATTTGCCTGATTTCCCTCTGTATGTCAGTTCTTGTGCTGCCTCATTCCTCAAGTGTTCTGCAAACATCAGTTCAGAGCTGATCAGAACATGTCACTCAAAATCCCAGAGACTACGACACCAAAATGATGCCATTTCTCAACAGTTCTGGTTCGTTCTGCTCTTTCTTTTTTCATGTTTTCTCCACTTGAAAACTCAGACTTTATAATAACACTTTTGCCTTGTCAACTCTCAGCAGCAGAATCCTCCTCCTCCCGTCACACATCTCCCAGTGCAGCCCAGTGGGAGGTGGGAGCATGACAACCCTCCCAGTTTACCTGCTCCATTTCTCTGCATGCAATCAAGCTGAAAACGTCAGCTTTCCTCCCTTCCCACTAATGACACACTGTGAAGATCCTCCTGCTCAAGCAGTGGTGGCCTTAAGGTCCCTTCCAAACAAACCATTCCATGATTCTATGATATATTGGAAAGAGGTGATTAGGTAATGTCATTATTTGAAGAAGCAGCTGCTGGGGGACAAACCAGCCTGGGCTGGAAGATTCCCAGTTCCCCATCCTCTTCAGCGAACAGCTGAGGCTCTCAGCACTGGCTTTGTCATAGAGAGACCTCTTTGCCTTGAAGCTGATGTGAACATGATTGCTTCTGATGAGAACACGGAAGGCAGGAAGCTGCTGAAGCTCCTGCATCCACCACCACCACAGTGCAGAAGGATGGGCATCCCAGCTCTGCTTAAAGAGGGGGTAAACCTTCCCTGCTCTGCAGAGCTCTGCAGCAGGGTCCCTGGGAGCAAGGTCTGGATGTGTTAGAGCAGGCAGTTGTGCCTCTCCCTTCTTTCCCTATTCCCACCCCATCAGCTCAGCACGGGCAGAAGCCAGAGGGGATTTTCCTCTGCTCCACAGGGAATGTGGCTCCATGTGCTGATGTTATTCCAAGCGCCGATGCAGACAGCAACAAAAGATGAAACAGTGCTCCTTCCTCCCATGGCTTCCTTTCCCACTGCCCACTAACCCAGATGGGACACCTTCACCACGGGAAGCCCATGGATCCCTTCACGCTGCTGCCCCCAGGGCCAAGCTGGGCGAAGGGGGAGCGATGCCAGCGGGGGAGCAGGGAATAATTGGCGGCGGTTCTTATGGCACTGATAATTTCCCAGCTTAGCACAGCCCTGTCAACAGTGTCTGCACAGCGCAGCACACGGCAGCGGCAGCTGCACGGGAAGCGGACACAGGCAGGATCCCTTATGGAGGCAGAAAGGGCCGGGCAGATTGAGTTACCTCCACGTTGGGTTCAAGTGCTGGCGTTACAGCTCCAGCTAATTTATGAAGTTAATTAGGCCCAAGGATCCTCTTTCAGAGGGAGACAGGATGTCTTTGTGCGCGGGCTGCCTGTTCTCCTGCCCCTGTGCAGGGAATTGTCAGGCTTTTGCTGGGAAATGGGATCCGCAGGAGGGGGGGTGGCAGCCCCGGGACGGCCGGTGGTCCCCATCCGCACCCCACTCACGGCTCCGGGGAGGTTTGGGAGGTCTTCAGCATTCCCAGTGCCTGTGTGGGGTGGCTGGAAACCAGCACTGCTCCAGAAAACACTCCCACATTCGTCAAAAGGCTTTTACAAGGCAGAGTCTAGGCTGCATCCTCGGCTCTGAATTCAATTTGCCTGCAGAAAGGGGAATCCAAGAATGCACTCGGCTGTTTCTTCACAAACATTTTGTCCGCGGTGACATTTATAGGTGGCAGAAAGACCTAATTTACTAGCATTTGCTTTCAGCAGTCTCAATAAAAATGTTGGCTGGCCTCACACTTGAGACACTCTGCCCAAAAGAGGTTTGGATGCAGACTGAGCACAGGCGCTGGAAGCGGAGCCAGGATGCAGGGGCTGATCGGGCTGGGGCAGCCCCAGAGCAAAACACACCCTGGGACGCACAGCCTGGCTGGAACCACAGAGAGAGAGGGATTGTTTAGCCTGGAGAAGAGAAGGCTTCTTAAGGGGAGACCTTAGAGCAGCTCCGGTGCCTAAAGGGGCTGCAGGAAACCTGGAGAGGGGCTTGGGACAAGGGCCTGTAGGGACAGGCCGAGGGGAATGGCTTGAACCTGCCAGAACAGGGGAGACTGAGATGAGCTTTAAGATCCTTTCCAACTCAAACCAGTCTGGGATTCTATGACAACAGGCAGGAAAAGAAAAAGTGGAAAGGAAAAGAAAGGACTGGTCAGCAGATGACTGTGAGATGTACCCATCAGCTCATCACAAAACACAGAGTGTTCTGCTACCTGCCCCGGGGAAGGCTTTGTTGTAGCATCTTTGATTCCTGCATCCATTCCCCTGCTACGGCCATAATGTATTTCAAATACTGCTTTATTTGAAAGTAAAATTGCCATTAGCCAATATTTGTCTGAGGCACTTTCTTTGAAGCAAATACTGCTCTGCAGCTATCTCCACACTAATTACATGAATTAAGAAAGCAATGAAAGTGCAATGTCTGCATTTGCTTTCCCAGGCTTTCAAGACCGCTGCCTTTCAAGCATACGTGTTGCTGAAGTTTGAGGCTCTGTTTTTACCTCTCTTGGAGGGGGATCTAATTTAATTCAGCTCACAAGAAGCACCTTTAGATGTTCCCAGAGAAAATCACTCGAACAGAGCGGGGCTGTTCAAAGGCAGAAACTTCTGAAAAGCCTCCTAAGAGGCAGCACTGGGAAGAGCCGAGGAGAGCAGGAGTCAGGCTGGAGGAGCTGCGGGACACTGGGAACATGGAGCCTCTGAAGAGGCCGTCAGCCTGCCTGTCTGCCTGTCCATCTGCCTGCAACCACCCGCAGGCGAGAGCACCCAGAGGAGAACACCCACAGCAACGTTCAAAGCAAGGACATAACTCACTGCTGCTGAGGAGGGAAGGTGGGCGCCGGCTCCATCAGTAAAGGGCTCCGAGCCTGACAAATTACCTTTGTTTTAACGGATGAGCCTGTAGGAAATATTTTGGCGTGTGACTACCAGTTCACATGGGGTTAGCCACAAAACTGGAGGCTCATTTTATGAGAATATTTGGCTCAATTTTCAAGCTCAATTTGTGGAAAGTTTCTAGACCGAGAGCCAACTGAAAAGTGAAAGAGCTCAAGCTTTGAGAAGTTGTTTTGCCAAACTCCGGGCATACGAAAAGCCCACACAGCAGAAGAACAGATAAACCATCCCTTGGAGCCTTCCCCTTTGCGAGGCCAGCGCAGGGAGCCCATGAGCAGGGTGCTGGGGGAGCTGGCATCCCACCAGCGCTGGACCTTTCCTCTTGGCCATACACTCTCAAATATCTGGCCTCAAATGGAAGTTCTGCCATTTCTCTCCACCCTCCCAAAACATCATCCCTGCTCCGGTGGCCTTCGAGCATCCTTCCGTATCACCCATCTCAAAATACCTCATGGAAACACACACGCTTAGAAAAGAAATCTACATCAAACACAGCATAGGAAAGAATTATAAAATACACACACATACATGTATATATATATGCAAGTTTTAAAATGCATTGCCACCAGCAACTAAGCCTCAAGTATATTTATCCGTGGAGTCTACTGAGTACAGCGCTTGTGTTTCTCATGAAACAGGTTTAAGGATGTTTGCCAGAACCTTGAATCACCAAAGTTTATGGAGCTTTCTAACTGCAGGCATAATCCAGGGCTCCTGAGTTGAAACTGCTTTAAAAAACCCAAACATACAGACGCCCTTATAACAGTCTGCACCAAAAGAAATAAATAAGTCACAAGATACTTGGAATATTATGTCATCTGGAATAAACCGAGCAACAGACTGGGAATTTACAGATCTTTTCTCAAATGAAGACACTAGGAGATAGGCCATTTCTGTTTCAAACTGGGAACAATCTCTGCACCTCTAGAGCACAAAACCAATCCCACGGCTAAAGTACAAAATGCAAAGCACCCCCCAAGACATCCGCCTGCATCCCAGGCACAGAGGAACACACTGGGAACCCCCCTTCCCCCAGAGAAGGAAACTCTGGAGAAGCTGCCCTTTTGCTGGAGACATTTGGGATATTCCCTATAACCTGCACTGCCACCAAGCACCTTCCATCCATGCTGATGGTGAGTCTCTGCAGCAAACTCAATGCTCTTCCTGGTGCTGAACCTGCACCTCATCTCTGCTTTGCTGTCCCCAGTCTTCCTCTTTTATATTTCCTATGACCCAAACAGGAGAGGAAACAACATTTGGGGTAACTTCACCCCCCTCTATGGCAAACACCACAGGGTCACTTGTTGCTGTTAAGGGCAGCTTCATGGCCAAGAACCCTCATCCCCTCCAGGCAAGGTCACGTACAGGTCTGCCATTAGGGCTGTCCCAGAGTTCTTCCCCATTTCCATGAGCAGCACAGCAGCACCTCGCAGCTCTGTTAGGAAATGGAAAAGATGCAAACCCCAACCAGGCACACGGGGAAGTACAAAGGGAAGGGAAGGTGAAATCGCTGTGTACCATGACACTGCTGGGAGGGCAGCGCTTTGAGCAGCAGCATCCCTGCTTGGCTGGGGACAGCCCAGGGCACCTCTCGCACCAGCTCTGAGCCATCCCACCCCATGGGGACCACACATGCCGAGTGCAAAAGCCCCTGTCCCAGCGTGCGACCGCAGCAGGGCAAGGTCCACATTTAGATAAGGCTTTTCCGGAGGAGCTGCGATTACAAGATTTTACCTAATCACTAAAAAATGCCTTTTTTTTCTGTTTGGCAGCCGCAGGATCCACCCCTCGAGGCCGCCCTTCACAGTTAAAACCCACAGCAGCCCAAAACCCAGCGTTTCAGGGCCGAGCTTTGCACGGCGGCAGTGGTGGGAGATGCTTCTCTCGGTGCGTGTCACCCAGCGGTGCCAGGCACAACGGAAGGCACCCGAGGACCCGCTGTGGCTTAGGAGGCTCCCGAGGGAACCCCAGCCCGGAGCCGCTGGCCCTGACAATGCCTCTCCCAGCTCTTGGCTCTCTCCGGAGCCGCGGTGGCTCCCGGCCAGGCGGCCACAATGCGGTGGAAGGAAGAAGAAGCAGCTTTGTTTAGCCCAAAGCCTCGCCATTAATCAAGTTCCTATTTCCTAGCAGTTCTGCCTTACCCACCCCAGATGCCCCATGCGGTTTCTACACCATGGAGGAGTCCAGGCTCCCTGCACTTACTACCAGGTTTCTTTGCAAACTCCTCTAAACAGAGAGAACCAGAAAATGAAGCTGAAGTAAAAAGAAACGCCTTTACTACAGCAAGCACTGCTTGGGTGGCATTACAAGTTCAGTGCAATGCAGGAGCCGACCGAGCAGGCCGCCAGCCCTGGGACATCTCTGGGCACCAGCTCCCAACCCGGGAGGAGAAGACCCTTCTAAGCACAAATTACCCCAGTTTTATAGCAACAAACATCAGTCACAAAATCCCGGTGCCTTTTCCTGTGTGGGGCTGGATACTGGGGAAGGGAGAGCGCGGGTTCCATCCAGGTTCCTAAGGGACAGGAGTATTTGATTGATGAGAAAATGTCTTAAACAGAAATCCCAGAGATGTCATTTCAGAGCCATTCCCAAAGTGGCTGACGGGAAGGCAGGATGAGGGTGGGACCCGCTTCTGCGCCTTCTGCACCTCTAGTTGCCGTTATTCTTCAGGAATATAAACAACAGCAGCAAAAGAGAAGAAAGCCATGAAAGCCCTGGCAAAACAAGGGCAAGGGAGCAAACTGAGAGAGGAACTGAAGAGGTCACGGAGGTTAAGGGCTCATTTCTGACACAGCACAACCCTCTCTGGACAGAAGACAGACAGGCAGACGCTGCCTGCTCTCTCCTGCTCTCCCTGGGCAGGGGGCAGCCGGACCCACTGCCAGCCCACCCCAAGCCCCAGCACTGCATCTATGTTAACCTATAGATCATTTTTTCCTCTCTTTAAAAGCATTGCTGGGTTCCATTCTCCTGAACCTCATCCATCCTTCTGAAACGGGTGATACACACGGACTGCATCAGTTCTGCACCTCACCTCCACTGTTTGACAACGGGAAAGGGATTATTCCAGGAACACTCCCATCTGCGAGCCTGACCCCAGAACACTCTGTTGCAAAGAGGGAAACAGCTTAGAAATCCCCCTGCAGGTCCATGCTCGGAAGCATTTCCCACCTTGGCACTGCCACGCTGTCCTTGGGCTTTCACAGCCTGCAAGAGCCTCCCTGTGCGCCTACAGGGGGGCTTTCTAGAAATAGGTTTATTCTAGCGGCGAACCTCACACGGCACCCAGAAACCAAGAGACTCTCCCTGGAATCCCTGACCAACACCAGCCCCTGCTGCCCTTTACACCCCGCTGACAGCGGAGGGACATGGCTCCTGACATGAGAAGGATCTGTTCTCACAGTAACTTGACTAACGAAGCGGGGTACAGTAACGATCGCATCACTGCTACTACTGACAACTCCACGAAAATTAAAACCCCAAAGAAAAGCAAACCCAAACAGTTTCTTTTTGCAGCAGAGGGTGGGTGCAGGCAATGGAGCTGCTGCGTGAGGCTGTGCCATGTTTGTGCAGTTACTTCTCTGAGTGGAAAAAGTGACTTAAATTCTATGAGGAACCAGCAGCATTTAAAGGTCTATTTACTTCTCCTCGTGGGCTTTTGCTTACGTGTGTCACAGCTGATCATTGCAGGAGCTGCTGGCATTTTAAGACATCATTTATTCCAAAAAACACTGCCCCATCCTGTTTGATGCACTGATGGATGCTGCAGTGGTTTGTCTGGATTTGGAACGGCAAGGGACAGGGTAACGGGGAGAAGGTGCATCAAATGGTACATCCCAGCCACCAGCCCATGGCTTTGTTGTGCCATCACCCCCAGGCTCAGTAACATGCCACTGGTGGAGACTGGTTTGCAAATATATTAATGCTCGAATTTTGTCTCATTTTCGGGAAGGGAAAATGTTCAAGTTTTATAATTGGGATGCCTAATGAAGATTTATTCTGGTCCTGTAAATCAAAACCACATGGAAATAACCTCTTTTCCTTGCATTAACTGGGTTATTTTTTTCATGACCACTAGACCTTAGCTCTGCTCCTCATTTCTTTCCATATCCATCAAGGGCAAGAAATAGCCATACTTGGTCAATGAGAAAATGAAATAAAATGCAAATAGACACGTGATGACTAAATCCAAGTTTCCCAAAGCTAGCATTTCCCTAAAGGCAGAGTTCCCAGGGTGAAGGAGGTGCAGCCAACACCATGTGCTAGGGATGGGTGGTGGAGCTGGGGGCTCAGCCTGTCCATCTACCCTAATGCCACAGGCATCCTCAGCTGCCATCGGTCCCCGCTGTGGGTGCCACGACATGGCCCTGCTTCCCCCTAGCCTGGGAAAATCCCTGAATTCAAAGGCCGCCAGGCCCGGAAAGACATGGAGAGGAGGAGACGCCACCAAACACAGGCAGTGCTGCTGGGCTGGTTGTATCTCCTTGAGAAATCAGGCAAACCTGGCCAGTAATATTTCATTTCGAGGTCACAACAGATGGTATTTCCTTCATTAAGCAATTTTTTTCCCTGTGTTCATTATTCCTGACTTGGCTTGCAACTACAAAGCCTATTCCAAGGGCAACCGGTAAGGGCGTTGATTTGTGAAGGGACTCGCTCTGTAATTACAGCAAAACCAAGCAGACACTGACCAACAAGGGAACTCATCCTGCATTAGAAGGACATCAAGATCGCCAACCCATGCCAAAGGTGGGCAATGCTGAAATAAACCAGTGAAGCCAGCCTGACTTCCCAACATGAGCTTCCTCAGGCACAGCAGCAGGATGGTGCAGATGGAGCAGGTCACCTGGTGCTGGCCCAAGGCTAGCTGCAGGAGTGCATGGGTAGTACTGAAATGGGACCTCGGGACCCTGGCAAGCATCCCTGGGGCTACCTGGGAATGTTGGGTGCTCTGCCACCCATTCCAGCCCTTCAAAAAGAAAAGGTGTTTGCAGCACTCACCTCTGATTTGGCCTCAGCCAGATTTAAGCACTCAGAGCACGTGGACTCAGCACAGCAGGACCCTGCACACAGTGAGGTCTTTGGGAAATACAGGGGACAGAGATGAGACTTATACATAAAAGAGAGAAGGAAAAGTAGAAAGCAAACACCAACCAATGTGTCAGTTCTCTGCAGTGATACCCACATCAGAGGCTTCACAGGTACACACAGCAAGGTGTTTCTCTTAAAGGATGCTAAAACCCGCCATCTTAAATCTCCTGTTTTTCATGATCACACTGTGTAGTTTGAAAACTTGCCCCACTGCAGCTGAGAGCACAGCACCTTCTGGTTCTTGTTTTGCCACGTTTTCCAAGGAAGCAGTTTTCTGCAGGGGCAGGATGAAGAAATCCAATACTTCTTTGGGAGCAAACCCAGGTCCCTGGGGCTTCGGCGGCCCCGGCAGCCAGCCCGCTCCCCCCACAGTGCCCGGTGTGGCACAGCAGTCCTGCTGACTCACCGGGAACAGCTCCCACCCAGAGCTCTGTTTCCATAAAGCCATTCCCAATAAATAAATGCATTCCCATAGTAAAAATCCGCTGGCTGCTGGGAAGGAGGAGCCTTCGTCCCACAGCAGAACCATCTCCCTCCCGGTGGGTGAAGGAGGAGCAGCTTGAGGGCAGGCAGGGCTGAGAAGGGAGGAGGACAGGAGTAACAGCAGCACAGCAGGGAACCTGTGCGCTGCTGTGGTCACTGCTGTCACCCTCATCGTGCCCAGAGGCTGGGGAGCAGCAGGACACGCTCATGAGTGGGATCTGGGAATCAGCTCAGCTCCCATGGAGCAGACCTGGGGGATAACCGAGCATTGAGAAGGGAGATGAGAGGCTTTTGTAAGTGACACTAACACCAGGTCCTCGATGGGACACTGGGGTCACCATGCTCACCCTGCCCATGCAGGACAAGGGTGAGAAATACACTGACACCTAAAGGCACCAAACCTCAGAATAAAGCAGGAAAAGCCCTAATTAGTGAAGTCATTTCCCAGCATGGAAATCTCCATCAGCCTCTTGGTTTCAGTGATGCATTTAGCAGAAAATAAGGAGTAGGTCAAATTCTGTTCTGGATTGGTTTGCAATTTACTGACCTTTGCTGGTGTCCCGTTAGGGAAAGCAGCAGTCCCTTGCTCGAAGGGAAGGAAGCACTGAATCCAGGTTTCTTTTGTCTTTGGTCTCTTATAGGGCTCCTTGTTCACAAAGCAAGCACTTTTTCAGAATGCGGGATTTCCTGGCTTCCACACACCTGGAATTTTACAGCTCCTCAGCGGCAGGCCCCAGCTCAGGCAGGGATCAGCTCATGGCCTGGCTGCCAGGAAGCAAATCCCTCCTGATGGGTACTCAAGCAGGGTGGCCCTGGTCTGCAGCCAAGAATCACCAAAACCAGTGAAGAACACAAGAACAACACAAAGTCCTGAAGCAGAACCCAGAGATCGGTCTCACAGGGCAGGCAGAGAGGTTGGCAGAGTGTTTGCAGGAGCACAAAGGGCAAAGCATCCCGAGACCTCAGGTATACACCCTAACATCGGTCTGTTAATGACAGGGGAGCACTAGAACCCCTAGCATGGAGCAACAGCTACTACACACAGGCTGCAGCGTGTGGACTGCCCCAGGCTGCCTGCAGAGCCTGGATTACTCAGCTGGTTAAAAACCAGAAGCAGCTTTACACAGATGATATTTGGGCAGTCACATGGAGCAGCAGTGACAAAGCCATCAGGCTCTGGCCCCGGCCCCAACCCAGCCCATAAACAGCCATGGGGCAGAGCTGGCGGATGGACTCACTGCTGGGAGCCCTCCTCATCCTCACCACTGCAAACCAACACCCTCATGGAATGCTGATCACCGAGGGCAGAGCACCACAGACCTGCCAAACCCGCGGGAACAGGCTTGTGCTTATGAGTAAATGGGAGCAGAGGGGCTGCAGTGACAACTACACATGCTGTTTAAAATTAATACAATGAAGTCAGACCCTTCATTTCTTACTAAAAGACTGATTAAAGATACTTGATTCAAATATTTGGGGTTATAGAGCACGGTATCATTCACCTCAAGACTCAGTTTTCAACCTTCAGCTCAACATGCACTGAAAACTTGTGTGTTCCTGTGTGTGTGAAAGTGACCACATCATCACTGGATTTGAGGAAAAGACCAAATGCCACAAACACGGTCAGAGCCAGAGGAGCTGCCGGTGCTATCCTGGTAATCACTGCTCCACCTCCCAGAGCTGTACAGGGCCGTTAACTGGCAGCAAGCAAATAGTCCCACTGCCGGGCTGCTCACTCACTTCCTTGGTAACGACAAGATGCCTCTTCTCCCCTGAGGCTCACATAGCTTTAACTAATGTATTCGGCCAGCTTTATGACTTCCTTTAAAAAGAAATTATTAGGAAGAGGCAATTCTTGGAATCCGAAAAACTGCGAATTTGGCAAACAATTCCTGTAAGGTCACAGCAAGACTCAGGCTCACAAACCCTGCTATATTTGAAGTCACACCATTGTTTTTCCCCCCCTCGCAGGATAAATAAACTAAAAACATCCTGTTGGGGGGAATGGTATGTGACTGACTTCCAGAGATTCAACCAACAGTATGGACATGAGAGATCAACGCATCTTGACTCAGTATATATGTAACACACAACATTAATTCAGAGGCGTCCTACCTATTGGATGCTTTATGAGCCACCACAAACACTACTTGAAGGTCACAGTGGGTAAGTCCACAGGCAGGATATGGCATGGGCTGAGCCTCACACACTCAGTGCCAATGGGACTGGGCTGGTTTGGTACTCGTGCAGCTCATGGGTTTAGTGGCAGGAATGGTGAGGAGAGAGGCAGAGTAGATGGATGAGAGCCAGAGCCTGTCCTTTGCACACACGTGCTCACTCAGGCAGCTGCCTGCTGGGTACTTACCTGCCTGCTCTGCAAGCTGCTCCAGGCAGGGCTCTGAGCCATTCGTGCATGGCTGGCAGTGAGAGCTGCACCCCAGACCCCCCAAACCCACCCCCTGCTGCCAACCAAGCCACCAGCAATGAGTTTCACCATCTCTACCAGCACCCACCCTGGCACTTCCCCATTCTCATTCCTCAGTGGTCCTTCCATTGCTAACCAGGAGCTAAAGCTTGCTCTCAAGGGACCGGGGGCTTCCACGGTTGAGTGGGAACTGGAAGTGTTTGGAGGTTGTGGGAGGACGGGAGGGGTGGGAGGGAAGGTCTCCTTTAATTGCAAAGGTCGCCGCATCCAGTGAGGCCATAAACTGCCGCGGCGCGAGCAGCATTCCTCCAACGGGTCCATAGGGACGGGCAGGGGCGCACCGAGGAGCGCTGCAGGGACTCTTGGCTTTGGCTTGCAAGGACCGCAGTGGCCCCTGAAGATCTGAGCAGATCTTCACATGGGCGAGGAGGGGAGGTTCTGTGGGAAAATGCTATCGGGCCCGGCAGAGCCGCGGCAGGAAGGAAATTCCCGCACCAGGGACAGCCATGGGCGCGAGGGCTCAGCTGTGGCGAGTTCAGGGGACTTCACAAATAACCCGGGCGTCCCCAGGGAGTCATTGCTAAGGTCGCTATTTTTTCCCTTGAACTTTCCAGATGAAGGAAGCAACAGGCGAAGCAATGGCACAGATTTGGCCGCAGATCAACTGTACTGACAACAGTCCCAGAATTTAACTCAGAAGAAAAGTCCTTTGTGCTCACTGGAGTTATCACCAGCTGGGCCGAGCGGCTCCAGCAGCAACGTGGAGTTCTGCTCGAAAAACATCCCACATGTGCAAGACAACAGAGCCGAAGCTCGCCGGCAGATACAACTCAGAGTAACACGTTGCACCGCTCAGACCGAGGGGAGAATGCAGGGCACATGCTAGGTGCCCATTAAAAATTTACATGTTAAATTGTACTCGTCAACAAACTGCTGGGATTCGGAGTAAGAAACAGCCCTGATTAAAGATTAAAGACGGAGAGCGCATAAAACACTAATTACCACTGTACTTACAGTGAATTTGGCCTGTTGGGTTTAATTACTTCTAGTTCGAGATCACTTGAGTTGAGGCTGGTCTGGGGCGCGCTGTTGGAGTTGAGGAAGCTGTTTACGTTTGAAGAGATGACGGATTCCAGGCTGGAGTTGATGAGACTGTTCCTGTTCTCCTCTAAAAAAACATCAAAACCAAGAGCCATCAGCCAGCACACACAGCTGCGCCTGCACACAGAAGTAAAGAACACACTGCTGCAAACGCAGTGCTCCTAGTAGTAATCCCTGCCCTAATGCAAACGGGGCAGCATCCTACCAGGTGTCAGAAGACAGGCAGCTAGGTTACACAGATATTAAACATTAAACTGTAAGAAATACCAGCTATTCTTTTTATAAGAAGCAGCTCCATTTAAAGAAATACCATTTGTAGTTAAGAAAACCCCATTTTTTTCTCAAGGCATTAATATTTTATATTCCCCAAGACATCCAAAGTGCCACAAAAC
Organism: Loriculus beryllinus; assembly: GCA_039877255.1. Taxonomy (NCBI): domain Eukaryota; kingdom Metazoa; phylum Chordata; class Aves; order Psittaciformes; family Psittacidae; genus Loriculus; species Loriculus beryllinus. The sequence goes on from JBCJKH010054145.1 coordinate 18,515, forward strand.
CTGAAAATAATTAAAATGCAAGCTACAGCCAGGAATGGGATTCTCTGTGCCTGCAACCAGCTGCCAAGGGACTGAGCATTCGTGTGACAGAGCAGGGGAACACTTTAGAACAAGAATTGGCACAGGGTGCCCAGAGAAGCTGTGGCTGCCCCATCCCTGGCAGTGTTCAAGGCCAGGTTGGACACAGGGGCTTGAAGCAAGCTGCTCTAGTGGAAGGTGTCCCTGTCCATGGCAGGGGGTTGGAACTGAATGAGCTTTAAGGTGCATTCCAACCCAAAACGTTCCATGATTCTATATGACCCCAATGTGCTGCTCTGCTGACAACCTGGAGGTTTCTTAGTTTCTTCTTTCTCCTTGATTCTATTCTGCTACGAGATTTCCCCCTTATTTGTGTAACTTCAGCAGTGAAGTGACAATATCATGCATCCCAACTCCACACTCGCAGCATGGACTCCCTCCTCAGTTCTAAGACAAATTACCTAAAATAGTATTAATTCATTTTCATAAGATGCTTTTTCCATATAAACAGTAACTGTAATTGTGAGAAGCAATTATCATCACTGACGGCACGGAAAGCAGCCCTATTCCAGAAAACTGCTGCTTCTGTGATGATGTTTTCCTGAAAGATAGGCACCTGCTGGAAGACACAGCAACTCCTACTTCAATGATAAATGTTTCAACAACCATTTTCCCAATGCACACTAATATGATCAAATGACTACCACAAAACATAGCCTTTCCGTGCCCCCCATGCTCACCCGCCTTCACAAAGCAAAGCAGGGAGAGTCCCAAGCACCCACTCTGCTCACCAGGTTCCTGTCCTGTTCTTTTAGCAAACAAGGACAGTTCCCTGTGCTGCTGGCCAGCTCCAGGAGCAGCACAAGGCATGGCCAGGAAGAACACAAAAGCTGGGAACTGGGCTGTAACATGAAGCAACAGCCTGAGCAGACACATTTCTGCACCTCCATGAGTAGGGATGGGGCACTGACTATTTCACTTAAGTATGTGGAGCATCACTTAGTGACAGCAATGGAAAGATGATCTTCAACATTTTTAAACTGCCGTGCACGTAATCCTCAGGAAAATGCAAAACCTCCTGGCCGAGATTTTGTGTCTGTAAAAGGCAAAGTGCCCGGGGGCATCCAAAAAGGGTCACCCCTTGGAGATGCAGGCGGGTGTCCTCCCTGGCCACATGTGCTGCAGGAGCTGATGATAGTGAGGACGGGGCTGAGGAACATGAGAAGGGAATGAGCGGGGGCCCGTCAGGTGGGGCAGGGACAGCAACACTCTATACTGTGCTAATGCAGCCTCATTTCAAGCCCCTGTTAAGGGCCTGGATGCCAGGCAATCTTCACACCCCTCATCAACACCACTGCAGAGGAAACTGAAGCCTGATCCTGTTACGGGAATCGCCTCTTCCCTTGACACCAGCACAATTGCATGGGAATGGCATGGGAATTACAGTGTGTTAGTCACTATCAGGGCAAAAGCTGTGTCAAGGGGGAAAGCCGGAGGCTCACTTACGCTGCTCGTTGGGCTGTGCCGTGTGGAAGAGCGTCAGCGGGCGCTCGCTGCAGGAGGGAGGCTTCGAGTCCGTGCTCTTCTTGCGAGATAACAGCAGCTGCGAGTTGGATGGCAGCGTCTCTGGCACCGTGTTAAATATCTGTTAAAAACAATAAACAAGTTGTTCTTTGGCATCACCGCTCACACAGCAGAGCTGCCTACCTGCCTGCCTGCACCGCTGCTCCGCAGAGCCGCGTCCGAGGGACACACGCGTTCAACTGGGCAATGTTTTGAGCACCACATCCCAAATTCTCCATTCCCACCCTGTCTGCACTCCTTTTCTCTATTCTCAAGATGCATGTGGTGGGATGGGAAGAACCCCAATCCTCTGGCACCTTGTTGAGCTTTAGGGGTGCCCTGGGCACACAAGCCGGTGCATCCCCACGCACGCCTCCCTGCAGCAGCCTCACACCCACCGATGCAGAACAGCTTGGGAAAGTCTTTGTGCCTCCAGCCCAGCTGTCAGACAAGTGAGTAATCAGGTTTTTTCTGCAGGGGATGGAATTTTAAAACTGCACGAACCTCAAGAGCAGCAGCTTTGTTTGTTGGTGAGATCTGGGTATTTGTTTCTCTTCTGGAAGCCCAGGCTCAGCCAGCAGCACTGCTGCCTCCAGACATGCTCTCTCCAGGTCTCCCTTCTCTAGGGTATATTAAACCCCATCCCTCAGCATGTGTCCCTGCTCTGCCTTCCCCTGCCAGACACCAACCACCACTGCTAGGGGCTGCCCATAGGAAAACTCTCCCATAGGCAGCCTGGTCTCCTCCAGAGCCAACAGCCATCGCTGCTGGCCATGGGCTGCCCTGGCCTTGCCCAAAGCATCCAACATGAGAGCGGCTGCCAGCACTTAATTGCTTTGTTTCATGTAACAACAACAAAATACTCTCACACACACATAAACCCTGCACGCTGATTTCTACAGATAAACACAAAAGAGCCAAGACATGTTAGCCAAAAACATTAATGTCACATCTCTCCCCAGAAACACGAAGCGGCGGGTGTGAAGGGCAGCGCTCACTGCTTCAGGGAGAAATTAAGGAACATTTGTCAGTGAATTAGCTAAGGACATCACTCCCCAGCCTGTCTGTTTGCAGGGACTCAGGTTCAGTTCCCAGCCCGCAGATGGAGTGGGAGGCAGGAAGCAGGGATCAGTCACTGTGCCAGGCTCCTGCGCAGGGCAGGACCCGGCCCCGAGTAAGCGAGCAGCTGAGCCCGAGTGCGCATCGCTGGGCACACTGTGGAACAGATGGGTGGATTATGGACTCCTGCTGCAGCCCTTCCTGGAGAGCTCTGCTGAGCTCATTCACACATTCCTCCTGGGCTCACCGGTTAGCAGAGGGAGAAGCAGCCCAAGCCATGCTTTCTGCAGGCAGTACGGCTCATTTTCACCTTGTGCACGCCTGCCTGCTGCCGTTCCCACCTCCAAAGTGGCTGTCTCTATGGTTCCCCATGGGAGTTTGGGGCTGGTGGCTCCCCAACCTCTGGTACGGCTGCTGCATCCTGCTCCCTGCACTCCACCAGCCCATCCCAACACCCCAACATTCCACCCCACCATCCCACCATCCCTCCCCAGCATCGGCACTAGTGCTCAGGGCAGCTCACAGGTCCTGGTTAGAAGGGCTCTTCATAGCACATTGCTATGCCAAACCACTACACAACTGCACATCCTCCAGGTGCCTGCCTCACGTGCTTGGACCCGTGCCCTGAGTCCTTCCCTCTACAGGCCAAATACAGCTTCTCTGTGGCAGCATCCTCAGCACAGCAGGGCTGAAATAAGCACCAGGACACCTCGCCTGCCCTGTGCTTCATTCCCCATACCCAGCAGAGCAACTGGTGCTTTAACATGCTCTGGCTTTCAAGTTGCTTTTCAATAGCAAATTCTACTTGGGAAATAAAACGAAATATATAAATCAAAGCATTGATTTATGAATTACATTTTATGCGACGATTTCCCACAGCACATTTGAAAAGAAACTTCCAGGTTTTTATTTCCTTTTTTTTTCTGGTCATTGACAAAGGAAGATATGCTCTGAAATTATGAGCTCAGTGATTAAAACCAGCTTCAGCTTTTAAGGAGGTTGCATTTCTAAATGCAGCTGGAACACCATTATCAAACAATTTTACTAGAATCACAGTGCCAACAGTGGGACACAGCCACCTGATGAAGCCGAAACACCAGTGTTTACCCAGGACAGACTTCAACCAGGAATCTTCTGGGCATCCCAGTCCCGCTATAGCATCTCCACTGAGATAAACCAGAGATGGGGAGCAGAAGCAGCACGGAAGTGCAGGCAGGGCTATTAAAAGCTGCTCTCTGCCACTTCTGAGCAGCGCAGAGCACACAGGCTAAATTTAGCCATTCACAACGGAGAAAAGCCAATTAAAAGCTATGTTTAAAAAGCACAGAACTGGTTTTGAAGGTCTAAGGAGAGACCCCAAAAACCATACAATGAAAAGCTCACTGTAGATGCAACTTTGTCTTTATTGTACAGTCCCGATCTCTTCAGCAGCAAAGGAAGCCAGCACTGCAGGACTAAACCCTCCTACTCCATCTCCCTCAGCTCTGGCACAATCCTCTCCTTTTCACAGGGAAGCTGCTCAGGTTTGTTTCATTCTTCAACTTAACAAGAATAGCCGAGACGTGCTCCTCTCTGTGTTACAGCGCTCCCAGTCCCAGAGCCCAATTAACGGGGAGGGAGAGACAGTTTAATAGCTGGAGTGGGAGAGGAGCAGCCAGGATCCATATATCACATTTACAGCCGTACCGTGCCCACTCCTCAGCCTGACGCAGGCGGCAATTCCACGGCTCCATAACTCCTTATCCCTGTCTGCCGAACAGCAAAGACCCAGCAGCACCTTGTCAGTGATGGCCGTTAAAAGCCTTTTTTAACACTTCTGCCCATCTTATAACAAGGAAGAAGAAAACAGGAGAGGCTGGTATCCTGCCCAAAGCAGAGGGATGGGATATAACAGCATATGAAGGTCCGCCCCCAGTCTCTGCTCTGGCCAACAGCTCGGTGTATTCCCATGCATAAAGCTGCATCTGGAGCTTGGAAAATAAGAAGCTGCTGTGATATTCAAAATGTTGGTGGTACTGAGTCTTACACAAGGACCAGCTAAAACTGCCAACAGCATCACAAAACATCCAGCTAATTACAGAGAAGAATAAACTGAAGATGGAGGGCTGAGGGCTTTGACTTTGGTGTTAGACCTCACCAAGCCTCCTGCTTGGGGCTAATTCCCTGCATAAACTAGTTTCCTATTTGTCATCAATACTGGCTGCATTAGCATTTAACCTGGTCAACCTTTTGTCTGGAGGGAGCATCATCAAGACAGCGAATTGATCTCTTAAACTGGTAACACTTCAGAATAATGGTCTTTTCCAGAGAGCTATAAAAATGAAAGCTTTGGAAAAGAACATGGATGGACATCTGCAGCTGTCAGATGTAATAGTGCTTCAATATTACTTTCAGCAAACATTGAATTTTTAAGTCAAAAATATGGTGTTAAATTGCAATCATTCAAGTAACCAGGCTTTCAACACAGCATCCTTACTGGTTTTTGCACTGGATGCACTCTTGGTTTGCCTGTCATGGCCACATGCAGAGCCATAGGAGAAAAATAATTTTATCCATTTAATTATATATATCGAGGATATGATTTATAACACATTACATTCATAACCATAGGCAGAAAAGGCTGATGGATAAATCTTATTAAGTAGCAATTTGACATTTGGTTGGTTCCTTGGGTCACATCAGGCAGCCAGAGCCAGGCACGTTGCTCCTGCTCGGCTTTTCCAGGGTTCCTCCTTGCTGCATTGCAGCGCCTGGCAGGCAAATGGAGCTGTCGTCCCCTCCTTCCCAAGCCCTGATCCTAGTCTCATCCCACCGCTACTCCCCATTTCCAGCAGATCTGGTGTTAGTACAACCCATGGGACATCACCCAAGGAGCAGAAGGTCCCAGTGGCTGCAAACGTAAGGGCAGACGCCAGTGCTGTGACACCTCAATGTGCAGAGACATTCTCGAGAAGAACATGTCTGAGAAGCTTTAACAACTGTTTCAGAGCCTATTGCTGCTGGGAGCCTAACAAACAATTTGGATCCGGCACCTGGAAAGCTGTTAAGCCTCCAGAAATGATTGAACTTTCTGGATTACACACAGGGTTTAATGGTCTGTGTCAGAACCTCTGGCAACGCAGAGCATGCCGTGATTTATCCGTCATTCTGGGAACCTTCACAAAGCCGCTGTTTTGCTGACTATGATTCCAAACTGCACATGGCCACCAAGGTGCAGGGCACACGCTAAGGCGGAGGTACCACCTGCGGGAGCACAAGGTCATACCCATCACTGAACACACAGGATAATCAGCACCATATCCGGCAGCATCCTTCCCTGACACTTGTACGATTCCAGGATGAAAGCTTTTCCCCAGCAATAATCTCAGGGGAAAGATGAGCCAGATCTCAGACAGAGTGACTGCAAATGCAGGCAGGCAAGCAGGGAACGTTGACTAACCCCCCCCTCAAACCCTCCCACTGCCCCGGCAATCAGATAAACCTGCTGAAACGATGGCGTAAACAGGCTGCCAGCAGTCACTCAGCCCAAGAGATGTCATCACCAAGCTTGCTTTTTTCCCTGGTTACACAATGACAACAGTCACTTTGATGGGAGAGGCGTTCCACTTACCTGGGGGAAATATATTGTCAGACCAGACAGTCACTGATTGCCAGGAACCATTCAAATCAATTACGTTTTCCCTGCGAATATACTTAATTGTACGCAGTGGCTCTGAGTCACCAGCGTAAAACAACATAAAGCACCAGCAGCACCAGCACAAGCGACTTGCTTATCCTTGCTCCTCTAACCTAACAGATTCAGTGGTTGGTGGATGTCTGAAAAGATAGATAATAAACTGGGCCTGTCCTTT
>JBCJKH010054147.1:5922-17831 GCA_039877255.1 Loriculus beryllinus
TGTGGCTGCCCCATCCCTGGCAGTGTTCAAGGCCAGGTGGGACACAGGGGCTTGGAGCAAGCTGCTCCAGTGGAAGGTGACCCTGCCCGTGGCAGGGGTTGGAGCTGGAGGAGCTTTAAGGTCCTTTCCAACCCAACCCATTCCATGATTTTGCCGCAGATGTGATTTTTGAAGGCAATCTTACAAACAGAGATTTGCTTTCTGCCAAAAAGCCTTTCCTTGGAAGATGGAACCTGATGGTTTTGGCTGAGGAACTCACCTTGAACTTTGAGTTTTCAGCCAAAACCGAACAGGAAGGCAAAGTTGTGCAGAGAGGAGAAAGCGTGGATGCTGATACTGCATCCCCTGCCCCTGGCAGCACCCTCCAGCCCCGTGCTGGCAGCACCTTGCTGTGGCTCCCAGAGCCAACACGCAGCCCCAATAGCCTGGGATGCTCCGGGAAGTGCCCAAGACGAATTGGCTTTGCAGAGTGAGGCTGTTTGAGCCGTTTGCAGTGGACACCAGCAGCACTACCAGCACGGCAACGTAGAGCCCTCTCCTCGCTCCCACCCCCCTGACTAATCCCTGTGGTGCTATGAACCCAGCAGTACAGACGAGGCCTTGTCACTGGAGGACAAAGATCTGAGGGACCGGGAGAGGAGAATGGCCAATAACGCCAGGGAAAGGGTGCGTGTGCGGGACATTAACGAGGCCTTTAAAGAACTGGGACGCATGTGTCAGATGCACTTAAAAACGGACAAAGCACAGACCAAACTGATCATCCTACAGCAAGCGGTGCAGGTCATTCTGGGCCTGGAGCAGCAAGTACGAGGTATGGTAACAGCTGCAGGTGCCTTTCGGGGCCTTTCTCTTCCCCCCCACCATGTCTCTGCGTGTGCCTCCATCTCTGTTGTGACTCCTGCTTTCCCTGCGAGGTTGTGCTTGCACTGGTTGAGCTTTCCAAAGCCCTGGCCCGGGGTGGATTCAAGGCCGCTCTGGCCATCCCCCTTTCCTGCTTAATGGGAATTTGGCATCTGCGTTCTGTTAAGCAGCTTTGGAAAACTCAGTCCTCAACTCCGAGAGCTGGCCCAGGCGCTTGGGGTTCTCTCAAAGCAAGCACATGTTTAAATGGGAATGGTGTCTGAGCTGGGCATGGGGTTCTCCTTTACCAGGGGTCTGGCCAAGTTACTGCAGCCACTGCAAGGAGCAGCAGGCACAGAGCAGCTTGCACTGAGGTGGTTTCCTCGCATGGTCCCATCTGTCTGTCCTGGGACTCTGTCCTTGCTCTCTCTTTTGGATGCTGCTGGCGCGCGTGATGCTGTTGCACAAACTGAGGTTGCTTCATTCCCTCCCTCCCTCCTTCCCTCCTTCCCTTGATGTTTTTTGGCATAGAGCGCAATCTGAACCCTAAAGCAGCCTGCTTGAAGCGTCGGGAAGAAGAGAAAGTGTCCGGAGTAGTAGGAGATCCCCAGATGACACTTTCAGCTTCACATCCTGGTCTAGGAGATGGTCACAACCCTGTTGGACACATGTAAAGGTATCGTCCGTCACCCTGTGATCCCAGCACCCCACTGTGGGTCCAACCCACTGCCACTGCATGCTGGATGGATGGTCAGGCCCCATTCGTTTGGCACGAGCCGGCGTCCTTCCTAATTTACTTCCAGTAAATGATTTGCATGTGCATGTCATTTGTTTGTCTGGGGAGACTCAAAGCCTCAGCCCCATGAGAGAGGTGCAGCCCTTGTAGCCGAGACAGAGGGATTTGATGCTTGTGCTACCTGGGTGAACTCAGCTCTGCTGTGTCCCTCCCAGCCCTGCCCTGCTTGGCTTCTGGAAACCAGCAACTCCTTTTCCTGGTGAACCTATGGGAGGGAATGAGCAGGTCCCAGAAATGCCAAGAAAGGTGAAATTCTTCCAGCGAGACCATGGCAGATGCAGGCTTTGTGCTGTCCCCATTTCTAAGGGAAGCCTGTGCTTGGCCAGGATTAACTGACCCCATTTGGCCTCAGGGGTGCAGGAATGTCTGGAGGTGATTGAGGAGATGAGGAGCAGTGGGTCCTGTGCTGCAGTGCCTCAGCTTGCGGCACCAGCACACCCTAGAGCACGTGGCTCCAGGCTGAGTGATGCAGGTGGCACACTGGAGGGATAGGATGCCATCCAGAGGGACTTGGACAAGCTCGAGAAGTGAGCCCATGTGAACCTTATGAGGTTCAGCAAGGCCAAGTGCAGGATGCTGCCCCTGGGCTGGCTATGCATACAGGTTGGGGGATGAAGGGAGTGAAAGGACTTGGGGGTACTGGTGGATGAAACAGTGGACCTGTGCAGGCAGTGTGCACTTGCGGCCCAGAAGATCAGTTGTATCTTGGGCTGCATCCCCAGAGCATGAGCAGCAGCTCGAGGGAGGGGATTCTCCCCCTGTGCTGCCTTCTGGGAAGACCCCTCCTGCAGTCCTGATCCAGCTCTGGAGTCCTCTGTACCCAAAGGACGTGGACCTGTTGGAGACAGTCCAGAGAAGGGCCACAGGGGGTTGGAACTGGATGAGCTTTAAGGTCCCTTCCAACCCAAACCAGTCTGGGATTCTTTGACATCCTTTGCACCTGCAGCTGCCCTGAAAAGACAAAAGCCCAAGCCGGTGTCTTGGCAGCACAATGAGTTCATGTCTGAGCTCTGCTGCAACCACATCAAGCATCAGGGCTGACTCCTGCAGAGACAGGGCTGCAACAGGAGGCCTTGAGCTTGAGGAGCACTTTTATTCCCATTTGAGTTTCTCTCACTTTAGCCTTTTGGGGTTTTTCTTTTCCCATTTGTAGATTTGTTTCTTCTTCTGGATCCAGAGATCTGTAGGAAGAAAACCCTCGGGGTGACCTGCAACCTTCTCTACCCATAAACTTTAGTCCTGCTAATACTGACACACGTGGACGGATCCTGGCGTGACGTAAGGGGTGGAAAACACACACCTTGTCAAAAGCAAACAAACAAAAATTGCCTTAAGTATAAAGTGCAGACCAGTCAATACATATCACTCAGTTAGGAGGGGGTGGCGTGGTCTCTTGGCTTGTTTGCAAGCAGCCAGCAGCAAAATTGTGCCTAAGCTTGATATTTCTTTTTTTAAAACGAAAGAAAAGAACATTAGTTATGAGATTTTTTTTATGTAGAACAAATAGCAATGCCTTTGGGTTGGTTTTTTTTTTTTTGTTTTTTGGTTTTTTTTTAGCTTCTTTTGCATATGTTTTTGTAAGCGACGAAAATAATTCTTTTTTTTTTTGTATAAAAAACAAACAAAAAAAAGTCTTGTACCCCCCATGCTTTTCTGCTGCTGTTTCTATAGTTAACGTTGCATCTTTAGAATCAACCAGAATAGTAAAATTGTATTAAGAGAGACTGGATATAAAGAGAGGAATTCTCACATTCGGCTCTGCAAGCCACTAAAAGCGAATGTAGCCACAGCAAGGAGATGTTTGTCCTTGCTTGGCTTGGACCTTCCATTAGACACAAACAAACTCATGGGCTGAAGTCACCTTCTCTTTGCTTTTTGGCCACTTCTGAGATGGGAAAAGGAAGTTAAACAGCAAAGCCGGTTGCAGCAGTATCCCCCAGCCGTGCTCCTGCTCCTTCTGGGAGGTGACCAAGGGCCATTGAGGGTCTCTGCAAGATTTCCTTTACTCCTGGAGCATCCTGGAAGCTGCAGTCCCACCCGGGAGAGGAGGTGCCCCTCAGCCCACCCAGAACATCGTGAGGGAGCAGGCCTTGGGGTTGGAAGAGAACCAAGGGACTGGAATGCTTCCAAGGTAAGCAAAGAAGCAACACGGAGGCAAGAGGAAAGCCCTAGCCGGAGGGAAGCGCTCCTTGCCCCTGCATCAAAGCAAACGCCTGCTCCAAGAGGCACTTCCCGGGGCAGTGCAGAACAAAGCTGAACTGAACAAAGCTGGAGGACTGGGAAGAGGCCGAGGTGGACGGGGCAAAGGCAGCAGCAGGACACGGTGCCAGCAACCTTGCAGCAGCCGGAGCCGTGGCTGCTGGCAGCAGGCAAGGGAGCAGTGAGCTGGCTGTGCACTCACTCCAGCCCTCAGCAAGCCAGGACCAGCAGCAGGACCCAGTGGAGTCACCTCATCAGAGGGGCAGAACACTGCAGGCTTGTGACGAGGGGTGGTTTCATACCCCACCTTCCGCACTGTCATATCTCCAATCCAGTCCAATCCAATTGGAAGCAATCTCAGCTCGGCACGCTGCCTGGTTTGCCATGGGGATGCACAGTCGCCACTGTCACCTCCACATGGGCTCCTCGTTCCATGCTGGAAAGGAGGGGAACGATGAGCACCCATCCTGCATACCATGCTCCAGCAGCCAAGCCAGTGATTCCTTCATTCCAAGGGCTTCCCAGTGTTACTTCCGACCGCTCCAGTGTGCTCAGCAGGAAGAAGACCCTTAGGATGCCTGGAGGTGCAGGAGCAAATGAAGAGATGCTCAGTGGTGCTGAGCTGTTTGCAGCCATTCTGGAGTTGGCAACGGAAAAGCATCCAATGGAAATTTATTCTTGGTTCTTCCCTCTCCTTCCCCTTCTGAAGCATTTTGTGCCCAGTTCTTCCCAGCTCTGCGGGTGGACAGGGTTAGCTCCAGGGGGAACATGTTAAATCCCATCTCGGAGGTGGCCCACGACATGTCAGGGGGTAACATGGGAACAGCAAGTACAGCAGGACCTGCAGCAGCAGGGCCCATCTCTCCCTTCTGCTCCTCTGGCCTGTGCTCCTGGGAAAGCTGTATTGCTTTGGCACAGGGAAAGGGCAGGACTGGCACACAAGATGAAGTCCTACTGCACTTCCCGGCAATCCCAGGCTTTGGTGTAACCTCTTGGTTATACCTCCTCTGTGCTCATTGCCATGCTTTGTGCTCCAGCAAACCAGCCAGAAATGCTCAGGACGTTGATCATCTCCCACCTCCACCTGGGTACCATGGGCTCAGCCTCTGTAGCATCTCAGAGACAAACTGCCAGAGCAGTATGGGACCATCACTCCATGCTGCCCCTGGCACTGCAGTGTCCACCATAGCTCTGAGGCTTCCAGGTGCTCCTGGCTTTCCCAGCCTGCAGCATGCTGCTCCCGCAATTGCTTGGTGAGACCTGAGACCACAGCAGCCTCCAGCTCCAGGAAGGCTGGAAGGGTCGGTGGCTGTGGTCCCTGCAGCCCAGGAACATGCGTTCTTCTCACCTGTGTCAACGGACATGCTTCAGCCTAAGGAACTCGTCAGGTTACAACACTCTTCCCTCCCTTGGGTCCTTCTGCCTGCTGAAGCACTGAGCAGTGTGAGGCGGATGAGGTTTTCTTCCGTGGCTGACAGCATTCCCCTGTGGAGCAGGTCGCTTGCAGCACAAGCCATGCCTTCCTGAAGCATCCTGCCATGTTGGGTCGGAGCAAGTAAAACATGCAGGGAGGGGACAGTGCCCCTCTGCAGCCAGGTGTGGATGCTCAGACAACTCCCATTCATGCACTGGGCTAGGAACTGGAGACTCACCAGCTGCTCCCTGCTTCATCCCATGAGCATTCTTATCCTTTCATAAGGATGGTGCTGAGGCCATTGGCTTGCTCTGCTCAGGATGTTCTGCTGCTTCAGTGCCACTGCCCCAGGACCAGGGAGGGACGGAGCAGTGTCCCAGCCCTGGCAAGCTTGCAACTATACAAAAACAAAAGAAGTGCTTCCCCAACACTTGGGTTTTGCAACAAGAGTTTGAGGTGATGGTCGTGTCGTGTACAGCTGCACTGGAGAGGGGCTGTAGGCAGGAAAAACCTGGAAGCTCAACGCAATTGGAACTCTGAGAAGACTGAGGATTTGTTCAACTCCTTCATCCTGGCTGATGCTCTGCAGAGCAGGGGGGGTGCTCCTGATGAGGCAGCCTTTCCCCCCATCCCCGCACCGTCAGGCACCGCAGCAGAGCTGGGGCTTTTCATCTGCATTTAGGTGGGTTTAGATGCTGTTTCCTTGACAGCAAAAGCAGCTTTAGGTCCTCGGCAAGGTTTGGGTGAAGGTCCTCAAACATAAACCCTCCTCAGTTTGGAGGAGATCTTGATTGCTCCAGCAGGAAAGCACAGTGTTGGAGACTGGTAATGCCCAGAAGCTGCTTCAGTGGCCTCTCTGCTCTCCAGGTGCCCAGGGAGCAACTGTGGAATGCAACAAGGAATAACTCCTTTGGCTCACCACTGGGTATGGCTCAAGTGTAAATGTGGTGCCTATTGCGGCGACAGGGAAAGTGGCTTTTCTGACAGTGAGCACTGTTGGGTCCCGTCCAGCCCTGAAATACCAGCCTGTTGAAATGAGACTCTCATCTTTAGGTGCCATGGGCAGAGCGGGCCAGGGTCTGTGCCATCTACAGATCACTTTTGTCCCTATCCACGCTTCTCTGCCTGTCTGCATGGCCCTCACAAGGAGAGGTGTCACGGGGAGGTGATGCTGCAGAGCGGCATTTACTGTTCTGCTTCCTCTCTCAGCCTTACGTGCATGAGTTCTCCTGGGCTGTGTGCCCCTCATCGTGGGGGCCACAAACCACCACCTTCTCCCCCCCCCCCCCCAAACCTCTGGGCCAGGCTGTGGAGTGATAGCATACCAGTGAGAACAAATTAAATCCCTCCTGTGGAAGTCACTCTGCTTCCCATGAAATAATAAGTGCTTCACAGGAATCAGAAGACAAAGAGAGCTCTGTTGTTGCTGAATAACCCCATGGTTTTCCTGCTTGGCTCCAAGGGCTGCTCACTGACTTCATACTGTGTAACATATAGGCATGAATGAGATGAAATACAGAGCACTCAGAGGAAATGGGAACCCAGGGATTCCTCTGTCAGCATCAGCCCTTATCGTATTTCTTCTGATTTTCCTTTCCCTCCTCTCCCAGTGTTTTTTTCTCCTTTTCTATGCTATGACTGAAGGAAAAATAAAGGGGACAATTTTTAGCTTTAGCTAAAGCACTGGATTTTGGGAGGCTCTAGATGTTCAATTATTGCTTTTAAAAAGCACTGCTTGGAAGAAAAGCCATTGTAAAACCAAGAATATATCAATTAAACATTTGTGACCATTTCTACTAGTAATTCATGTATATAAAGAAAACAATATCTCTGTACATTATACATTATGGATATCATGGTATTTGTTAACAAGAAAAAAACACATAGCAAAGAAATTCAGGATTAGGAACATTTTAAAGACTTTTTCATTTGCTGAAGAAGGATTTTTGTGGAGGGTACAATTTTAGGACATCCTCCTGATCTTTATGAGACTGGGGGGAGAGGGGGAAGAGTAAGCAGGGAAGATAAAAATGTGTATTTTTGTCTTTCTTAGTTTTTATTTTCTTATGAGTCATTACTCTCTTCTTAGTGCTCCTTATGAGAGTCTACACAAAATGCATATAATATTATCTTAGCTTCTTTATGGATGCATTAAGTATCTTTTAAAGTTCAGCGCATTCTCTTCCCTCCAAGCTACTCAAGCCCTTTTAATACTTTGTTCTTCTGTATCACTAGCAACATTTTGCCCTACTTTTATCATTATACAAAAGTAGCTATTACATGGAACAGAGATATAAGGAACTGCTTTCTCTTATTTTTCTGGAATGAAAGCCTCATTAACCAGACTAATTCTGCCTTGTCAACTGCTCATTTTGATCCTGGTCTGGAAATATATGATGTTGTGTGTAGCACATCACTAAAACTTGGAGACAGTTTTGTTATGGATGATCCCAGTTGGGTGTCTAGCCCAACAGGACTCTCATGCCCGCTGAGCGCCCGTAATGTGACTCAAAGACAGAAGCAGAATTAACAGCTGTGAAAAGAAGTATCTGCTGTATTTTATCAGTGCACACAATCAGATTGGGTAGAAATAAGCTAGCCCTGAATAGATTAAAGTTTTCAATTAGTAGAAAGGGCCTTATTATTTGAGTGAAAAGGTTCAGTGACAGTATGTTTTGGCTGCACTTTTAAGGAGTTTGGTAAATATTCAATCACTTGAGTTGGTGAAGGACTAGGTGAGCTCATCCACTAATCTGTTCCCACTCTGTAGATGCTTGATGTGGCTGTTATAGAAAGAGTTTCATCTGACTCTGTGGCCTTGCCTTGTTTCCTTTGCTTCCATGCTGATTTTCTGCATGAGTCCAGATACTCCAATGGTGAGGTTAAGATGATGTGATTCTTTAGATCTTTCTTGATCACTCAGAGTACATTGACAGTTCAATGACTATCTTTCTCTCACAGGAGACTTGCATTGACTCTCAGATCGTGCCCTGGATTGCTGCCTCATATGCCCCTGTGGTTACCTGGCAGGTCCAACTTATCACCCATGCCTGCAACACTCTGGGAGCAGTAACTTTGCTTCAGAGAGAAAAGTTATTGCATAATTATTTATTATACAAAATTACGGACCTTAAAGCAATACAGTCATGCACATTCACTCTTAGTTTGCAACTTCCCAAAGCCTTGAGTCCTTGAATACTGCCTTATGTTATGGCAAAATTGCCTCTTTGCTCTAGAATTTATCATTTAAAGTTTAACTCAGGCCTATTATCTTTTCACATAGGCAAAACTACCATTGTGTAGCTATCTATAGCCTTCTGCTGCAAATGACTACCTCGAGCAACAGTAAACAAGTTCTGCAATGTGATGGAGATGGAATGGAAGAGCTGTGAATTAAATAGCTCCTACTATTGTTTTACACGTCTACACCAGAAATCCCACAGCCTATACACTTATCTTTCCAAAACTTTTTCTATTCCTCCCTTGTTAATAGGTAAATAAAACTTTTCTGATTGGAAGCTTTAGCAATCCAGTGAAGGCATTCATTTTCTCTGACCAGAACCAGGGCAGCAATCACACTGAGGTGTTGAGAAAATAATTAAATGGAGGTGTTGAACAGGTGGTGCTGTATTGAGTGGCTGGCTGGTTTTTGGAATTCCACTGATAGCTAACTCACATTCAGAGTCTTGAGCAGGTTTCCTAATCTGGAACTGGTTCCTACCTGTAATGTTTCTTTCCTGGCTATGGGAATACTTAGTGAGAAATGAAGCGCAGCTAGATGGCTACAGTTCTCTCCTGTATGGAGTCAGAAAAGCCTCCTGTCATCTGACATGGATACTGCGGAAGTACAAACCTTTCCATTTCCTACTGACATTGAGCATAAGGGGGAAATGCCAACAGGAATTGTGTGAATAGGAAGCCCATACAAAGGCATGTGGGGAGCACAAGGACAACTCCTGCCTTTTGCAGCTCCTCTTCTGAGCCTGGGAAGAGGAATAAGCATAAAGCCCAACCTCAGCAGAAGTACCGTGGAAGCTCTGCAGGCAGTTCTTCCCTCCTGTGTTGTGTAGCTGAAGGTCGTTGTATACATACATTTTGCTCCAAATACTATCAACTTTTACTCTTTCATCAATAGATGGCACTAGGCAGTTAGCAAGAACCATGTGTCTGTATGACTCTTCTGGTCAGTAGGTAGACTGTTTCTGTTCTCAGTTCCATGTACCTTATATGGTTTAGGATCATATTTTCATAGATTCTGCAACTTTTTCAAAGTTTTCTTAGTTATAAAGGGGAAAAGATGTAACAAGAGGCTTGCAATTCTGACAAAGAGCCTCAGTAATATTAGGAGGAAGATTCTTTAATAAAGATTGGAAGCATGGCCTGCAGTGGTAATTTTATCTGTGAAAACTCTGACGCAATATTGGTTTGCCTGATTATTGTTTATACCCATAATTTCAGCTCCTCAGCACAATTCTGTGTTGCAAAGAACACTTCAAGGCTATTGGCAGGCTATGTTTTCCAGTTTAAATGTGTATGCTGAAAAATACCTTGTGAAGAAGGAGGGGCAGGGGAAAAAGACTGTAGTGGGAGAACCCCATGGGTAATGTGAATGAAGCACATGTGATCAGGAGGGTGAGCAGACATAATATTATTGTTTCTGAGAAGAGGCAGATATTAAAATCCCACCTGTAACTCTACAGTTTTTTGACCAGGTCAAAGTAGTTAATCCCTCTGCAGCATGTCTAATTCACTTTGTAACTGTGTGATTGCTCAAGAAAAGCAAGGGAAAAGCTGATAAAGTACTTTTAGCTCTTGTGAAAAACATTTATGGGCCAGGATTAAGATTTTTTTGATGGGATCAAGATAAAGTATATCAAAACCCTGAAAGAGGGTACAATGAGACCAGTGGGAGCAGACCCTTCTATTTGTGTCTGATACACAAGGTACAAAGTGCTGTTTAGTCTATTTAGCCTGGGTCTGTTAACAGACTCAGCTGTTGCCTCAGCAGACTGTATATGCAGCACTTCGTTAATGATCCAAAGCTATTTTATCCATGCAAGCTTGTTTTATGTATAGAAAATACTAAGGCAAATTTAATTTTACTATATTTCCAGATTAGATGAACACATAATACCAGGAGTGGCTGCAGGAGCAACATTATCCGATGAGGCTGTCCCGTACGTTTTTCTCTCTAGGGCAGTCTAATCTGAGTGTTGGAGTCTGACTGCTCATCAGATCACAAGCACAACGAGTGTGAAAGAACGTGGAATATAATAATGAATAGCCCAATGGAGGGTGTAAGCTTCACATTTCTGTATTTTGCCTGCTGTTTAAGTAAGGCAAGGCATTTTGGTCTGTCTAAATGCATACAGTGCTGGGCTGCGAGATAACTCTTCCTCATCCCAGCTGTTGCTATCTATAGTAGGTGCTAGGGGCTGTTCCTGCATTATGATTTGACACTGATGACACTCTGGTGCTATCATGAATGATGGAGATCAAAAAGGCATCTTGAGGTAACTTCCTTTGCTTACACTTGCTGGGTCTGGCTCCTCTCTTCTTCATGTATAAAAGAGCTACAAGGAACAAGCAGCCTTAGTTTGGAAGGAATACACTTTACCACAGCCATTAACTGCTTTTAAAAATAAAATCACAACATTCATGGGTGAAGGAAAAGCTGTAGATGCTCTGTTTGGATTGCACTCCCACCTCTAATTACGGTGTCGCACAAAATTGTGATCTCAAAATTAATTCAAAAGGAGTTGGAAAGGGAAACTGTCATGCAGATTGAAAGCTGACTGCAATACCGTAAACAAAGGGTGATAGTAAGCAAAGATGTAGCCCATTCAAACCTGAAGGCTCATGGTGATTCTGAGGACTAATACGATTTAACAACAATCTGAAGTGAGGAGCAAAGGTTATAATTGTTATTTGGATGAAACTCAGGACTGGAACAGAGGCACTAGATTTAAAACATGAGACTGTTATGCAGTCTGAGCAGGGGATTGAAAGAACTCATCTGCTCTGCAAGTAGAAGTACCAGAGGAGTTTTTATCTTCCATGCAGCAATGGGTTCCATTGATAGTATACATACTTAGATATCTAGATCCTGGGAATAAATATGAACACCGAGGAAAGCAAATTAAAAAATGCAAGTGGGAATAACCACCTGACCCCAAATCTCATAAAAAGAAAGGAGAACATCACAGTGTGTGTGTGTGTTTGTTTTTTTCTTTTAACATCCTTCAGTTGGATTAGGCAACAAAATGTGATTCAGAGTAAAACACTGGGGAAGAGGGTGGGTACAATTTAAAGCTCATTCGGTGGGACACAGCAAAGTGGGAAGTACCACAGCTGGGAGAGAACCATGACTGGTGGCAGACAGCAAAACCGCTGCTTCAAAGGTCTCACAAGCTCAGGCTAGGTGCTGCTACAGTCAGGTTGTTCATCCTCATGATATGAGTGTCTTGTCAAGCTACTGCTGTAAAGAATCATTGAGAAACAATGTCCTCAACAACTTTTACTGAAATAAATATGCAAACTAAAACTTTGGAAATATACAAAACTTATACAATATATTTTACAACAAATCACAATGCCTCCAGCTGTATCCTTCAGGCACCACATAATGCCTAAAGTCATGGAGACCCAAGATGTTGTTCT
>JBCJKH010054148.1:0-10167 GCA_039877255.1 Loriculus beryllinus
GGAAGTTGTGAATGCTCCATCCCTGGCAGTGTTCAAGGCCAGGTTGGACAGAGCCTTGGGTGACATGGTTTAGTGTGGGGTGTCCCTGCCTGCCTTTGAGTATCGAAACTATCAGAGACCATGGGAAGGAGGAACTACAGCAGGCAATTAGTAGTGAACCATCCCTGGCTGGTACTTGGAAGATGATGGAATGAGCAAGGACCAAGGACGTCGGAACTGGAAAGAGGATGTTGGTAAGAAAATCAGACAGACCTTTCATCTGATGTAACAGCAAGGCAAACACAGATGTGCTTGGCTAATTGCTTGTAAGTGTATAAATACCATGTAATCTTCACGATAAAGGATCCAGCTTGTACTCTACCTCTGGGTCTGTGCCTTCCATCCTCACACTTGCCCATGGCAGGGGGTTGGAACTTGATGATCCTAAGGTCCTTTCCACCCCTAACTGTTCTATGATTCTAAAGGCGGTGATGAATAGTGTTTATTTAGTCACGCACCTAACAAGTTGCAAGAGTTGGGTGTGCTGCGGGGCGTTGGGCCTGTCCCTGGGCCACCGCAGCAGTCATTCCCGGAGCTGCCTTCATCGCGGCCAGCTCTTGCAGCGAGGAGAGGCTGCCAAAAATGCGGAGTGGGGAGCAGGGCACGCAGAAGAGCGGCAGGGGGCTGGGCGGGAGATGGAGCAGGATTTGGGGGGCTGGGCCAGCGCCTGCCCCTTGCCCGTCCCGGCAGCTCTCAGGGAGCGACCCAGGGCTCCCTGCAGTTGACCGGGAGCTACCGCCCCCCCGCTGCTGGCGTTGTCCGATGGGGCTCGTTCTCCGCTCCTCTCTATGGGCTAGGCCCTCACCTGCCGCTGCACCGGGACCCGGCCATGCGAGCCGCCATGTTGCTACAGGGAACTGCGCGTGCGCGTGATGTGTAAGCAGCGCCAGGAGGGACAAAAACCGGCGCGCGAAAGCCGGGCTGCGGCCGCGGGAAACTAATGCCCGCGAGCGCGAGGAGCGACCGCTGACACCGGGAAAATGGTGCAGCAGAGGCGATTCCTTACCGGGAAACAGGGGCGGGCGAGCAGCACCGGCCCGCAGGCCCTGCACTATTGCGCCGCTGTTACCAGCGAACATCAACGGCGAGTACAGGAGCGCCAAAGCTGGGCTGCAGTACCGAATACCGGCCACAAGAGGGCAGCAGAAAGAGACGCAGAGCGCCCCTACCTGCAGTACCAAATGTTGGCCACAAGAGGGCAGCAGAAAGTGACGCACAACCCCTCCCCCTTGCAGTACCCAACATCGGCCACAAGATGGCAGCAGAAAGAGGCAAAGTGCGCCCCCTACCTGCAGTACCCCAATTTTGCCACAAGATGGCAGCAGAAAGAGGCTCAGACCACCCGCCACCTGCAGTACCTAATATTGGCCACATGAGGGCAGCAGAAAGAGGCTCAGACCATCCGCCACCTGCAGTACCTAATATTGGCCACAAGATGGCACCAGAAAGAAGCGCAGAGCGCCCCCCTAACTGCAGTACCCAATATTGGCCACAAGACGGCAGCATAAAGAGACGCACAGCGCTTCCCCCACCCGCAGTACCCAATGTTGGCCACGGGATGGCAGCAGCAAGCGGTGCAAAGCGCTCCCCGCACCTGCAGTACCGCAAATTGGCCACGGGACGGCAGCACCTCCTTACTCTATACTGAACAGGCAGCGGGTGAGCAGCAGACTCTCAAGGGCAGTTCACACTTCTGCAGGGACAGCACCTACTTACCGGGGACAGGGCTGACGCTCCTCGGCCCTGTTCCCACATTCAGTCCCAGCTCCACCAGTCGTTGCCTCTATGCCACAAGGCCCGCGGCTGTTCTGGACCCGTCCTGGCTTAAAGCTCTCCAGCCTGCCAGCATCCTGTGCAGAGTCTGCAAGTTCCACAGCCTAGACACAGGGCGAAGCTAGCAGCCCTCTTTCCCGTTGTTCCCCATACCTTTTACTGTTCCCTGAACTGCCCAGGAAGGCAAAGCCATTCTGCAGGACAGCCAGCATGGCCTGGGCAAGGATCCCAAACCCACACCAATTTCACACGTAACATCCAGGTCCCATCCTTCTCACTCTGAGAATACCCTGCTCTCCCTTCCCACCCATGTTCCCCACAGACAACAAGGAGGCTTTACTTAGAAGAAAATTGTTCCTTTTTTTAAATTTCTTGGGTTTTGTTTCTTTTTTCAGCCCTTATTCCTCAGGGGTTTCTATTTTACAAAGATTAAAAGCATTACCTGAACAACCTCTGCATGTATAGGATTTGATATATTTCTGTGTGCACGTGCATGTATTTATACACTTAACAACAGTCCTGCAAACTTGTGCCGCTCATAGCAGCCCATCCTGCTTCACAGCAAGGAAGGCAGCTCCTCCCATAAACAGCAAACAAGAGGAATGCACTGAACCTCATCCACCGTGGCTCTGGAGGGAATCCCACCAGCTCTAGATGGGAGGCTTTTAACTTGAGTGCAAACACTGCTTTACAGTATTTCTAGACACTGGCTGGATTAGACAGTGTGATGCTAGGACAATGTCTCACACTCACCTGTGCCTGGCCTTTCCCCAAGGACACCAAACAGTCCTCTAGCAGGTGGCAAGCAATCCTCACGATGCAGCTGAACTGTGACCTTCTAACTCAATTAGATACCTATGGGCAGAAATTGAGACAAGGGAGCAAGGCAAGAAGATGTCTTTCTGAGGGAGGTGGCCACAGTAACAGCCTGTCTCTCCTGAGCAATGTTTCTGCACATCACCAAACAAGCAGGCCTCAGAGGAGATACTTCTTGGTTCTGCCTGAGAGTTCTTGTCCTTGAGGAAAGACACTAACACAAACTGGTCAAGACAAGCTAGAGGCAGAGGTCCAGGCTGGGTGACTTCTAGTCATAGGCATCATCATCAAAGTAGGAGTCACAATCAAGGTTATCTGATTCATCACCGAACAGAAAGTTGTCCTCATCAAGGTCATCATCATCATCATAGTCTTCCTCATCTTCATACCCCTCGTATTCAACCTCTTTGTCACCTTCATCTTTGTTGGAATCATCACACAAGATGGTACATTTTGGCCTGTTGAGGAGAACAGCATCAGACCAAAGCCCCAGCTGAGGAGAACAGGATCAGACCAGAGCAACCACAATCCAGCCCTACACCACCCTCATCTTCCCTACTATACGACCTCAGCCTCCCCATCCAAAGCCTTGCCTCAGGCACACAGCAGCCACACACATGCACCTATAAGGTGGTGATTAAATGGCCTTATCTGTGTATGCAGAACAGGACTGTGTCACAGAGCCACCTGTGACTGGGCCAACAACCTGCACTCTGCCACCAGCTCTGGTGTCTCAGCCCAAGGAGACCAGAAACCCTGCTCTGAAACAGTGTCTCGACTCAGTTGTCACACGTTCTTTCTTGCAACACCCAGAATCCTGCTCAGCTCCCGGAAACACAGCAGCTGACAGGGGGGGATTGGTCGCACTGGGATGGCAGATGCCAGTTGTGTCTCTTGGTTTAAACAGCACGTGGTACAGGAATGGATTTTGTTTCAAACTCACCGCATTCCAATCTTAACACCTGCCCACTCAGTGCTCTAGGACAGGCAATCAACCATCCGTTTCACCTCTCAACACACTATCTTACAGCTGTGCCACTTCTCCATTCCCTTCTTAAACAATATTGTCAGACCCTTACATCTCCCCCCATGGATGTTCTGTTCTTGGTTTTCTCATCTGCAACTCTGCACCTTTCCTTATTACCCTGCTAAGAAAACTCACCCTACACAGGCAGGGGCTGAAGTAGGCACATTTGAGAGTTTCACCTTTCTCTGACCAGGATCTGATGAAGTCTGGAGCCCAACATGGAAATCCTGCTAGCATAGAAGAACAGACACAAAAGAGACAATATGCAATTTGGGGTGTATTTTGTGCTGCAGAGCCCTTTCCTACATACACACAGCACTGACAGTCCATGCCCTCAGCTGAACAAGCCCCTTCCTAGGTTTGCCCATGACCAAATGAGACCAGAGCACAAGCCACTGAAGGGCATGTGGACTTCACCTGTGTGGAATGCCAGAGAATTGCAAAGAGACGCTCCTTGATCTGGTGTACCAACTCCAAACCAGCCTTGAAATGCTCTGCTTTCAGCAGCTGAAGAGAAGAGGCCAGGTCCTGGTACTGCAGCAAGGTTTCCTCTGCAATTAAAGGCCAACAAAGTCATGCTGCTTCCCACACTCTTAAGCAAACACAGCATCCCTTGGCTCTGATTATAAGCCAGTCACAGCTCCTTAGGAATACTGTACATATACAGTGTATGCTATCACTCCAACACAGAACTGCCACAATCTGAACCAAGTAGCTGGGAATGCTAACTTCTACTGCTGAGAGACTGTGGAACTTACCCAGAAGGATCTGCAGAGCATTAGTGTGCAGCTCTAGGCTCTCAGTCTGCTCTTTCACAATATCCATGCTCTCAGTGTCCTGGTTGTAGTAGCTGTACACACAGGAGTAGGCCAGCACCTGGAGCAGTACACATCATGCTGTGATCAGCTTCAGAGTGGGCAAAAAGAAGGTAGCATCAAATCCTCTCAGACTTCGTTACATATCAGTGGCTGATAGAAGCCTGGCAGCACTTCTGGTCTGTGGCAATAGCCCAATGAACCATTATGCCGAGTGACAGCAATGCCAGGCTACCCAGGGCTACTGGTAGGATGGGAAATGAATGTGTAATTATTTTGTACTGAAGTCTAAAATAACTGATTGTTCCCACCTGCAAACCATCACAAGAACACAGACTGTAAATGCCTAACAAGTGTGACTGGCCTGCAGGCAGAGTCAAAACAACAAGCACACAGAATCTACAAGTTGCTGGGCAGCTCATGTTGAACTCAAGTGGCACTGAACTGAGAGAACTGAGGCCAAAGGAAAGCAGACATGGTGCAAGCACCAAGAGCACAAAGATTCATTTCAACAAGTGGCAAACTCTTACTATGACTGAAAGACCTCTAAAACCACCCAGGCACTCAGCAGGAAACAAAATCAAATCTGCCAGCACAAACAAGGTATATATTGTAAAGGCAGCATCACAAAGGCAGTTCCCACCTCCTTCCTATCTTCAGGGCATAGAAGACAGCACAGGCCTATGCTGTCACAGGCATACTGCACACATCCAGTGGCTGCACTGCAAATCCTTCATAATGTGGCTATCGGGGCATGCAATAGGTAACTCAGTGCTCCCAAAACACCTATGGCTCATGGAATTAAGTTAAGAAAGGAAAATAATAGGAAGTCCCTCCTGATGCTCATGCTAACACAGCATCAAGTACCACCACTGAGGCATTTCAAATTGGAACAGTCCAAGCCAATATATGAAAACCCTAAATATGGACCCTTGTGTCAATTTTATGGTGAGCAATGTGAGCTAAGCTCCAAATCCTATGACCTGACTGTGACAAACACTGCAGATAGCCCAACTGAGAGAGCAGGGAAAGGCAGACATGAGCTCTTCCCTGTCCTGATGCTATTCCTCCCCTCAAGCTTTTTCTGTCTCCCCTTGTTGAGCAGAATAAGGTTGGCATCTCCTCACTTTAAAAAAGGCATAAAATACATCAGCAGAATTAGATCAAAGCCTCAACAACCCCGTTATCCAGCCTTACCTTCCGTGCCTGTTCTAGCACTTTGCAGGCATCAAGAACAAAGGTCAAAGTCCTAATTTTTGGCATCCCTCTGATAGAAAAAATGCTGTTCCTCAGATTCATGGCAAATTCCTGCAATAACCAAAGGAGGGGAAAAAAGTCAATGTCCAGCTCCACAAGACTGAAAAAATAGCACCTTCCACATACGTAATTGCCAAGCATCCTGAAGTGCTATCCCAGAAGAAACAGGCAGCAAGACAGCATTTACTGACTCCATCTACGACATCTCTACTGTGCTGTCACTTCAGCCTTTCACAGTATCTCAGCTCGGGACAGAGCCTTCAGTCCTTCAGTTGCCATTGCTTCCAAGTACTGCATCAGTTTGAGCACGTCACCACCACAAATTAGGTGTTCGGTTTCCACAACAGACTTGGCAGAAGAAAGCAGGCCAAGAACCACTCCTTATGCCAGAGCAAAGGTGAAATGGCTAGGTATTCCCACCTGGATTTAAAGCCTGCCTCTCAGCTTCAGGTGACATATATCGAGATACAACAGAAACTATCCTCCTCAACAGGGCTAAGGCAAAAGAGTCAATGTATGCCAAGGAAAGAGGAGGCCTTACCCTTGCATGATGATGAAAAGTGCATCTCTCATTGTAATCCTGAAAGCGCTTCTCCTGCCAAGCTGCTTTACTCACCTGAAAGGAAAGGGACAAGTAACCTGTAGCAATTTCCCTCAAGTACCAGGGTTGCTTGGAAATGGCTACCTCACATACAGACTTTGACAACACTATTAATATTATTGGCAAGTCCACAAAGTGCAGAGTAAAGGTCACAAGTGGAGATCCTCACCCATCCATCTGAGAGGCCAGGTGCATCTGAACACAAGCACGAACAAAATGGATATAGCAAACCACTCACCATAGCAGAGCAGTTGTAATAATCCTTATGAGTCGGCTTCCAGGGCTTGAGGCAACGCCAACAAAAGCCATGATTACACTTTGCACATGTCATACTGCACGATAGGAAAAAGAACAATGGGAATCACCCAGTCCTAACAGCCACTTGCAGACAGTTTCTCCCAGTGCTCCCTTACATCACAGGGTTGGAGTATGCAACCCAGTCCTTACCATTCACTTAGTACTCGTATCACTTACTAATTCATTTCCTTGCGTGCATTTTTAAAGCCTTTTTTGGAAGCAGGTGATACTTAAAACTAGTCATTGTTTGTCCAAAAATGAGATGGGTAAACTGGAAGCACGATCTCACTCTACAAACTTACCGAGTACTTGAAGGGTGAACTAAGCATTCCACAGTTTGAAGCAAGATGCACATGAGCACCTCACCTCTTCCCTCAGTAACGCAGCACTCTGCAGTGCAGAAAGGCACTGCACAGCCCTAAGGCCACACAAAACATGTGAGGACAAACCACAGCTGGGCACTAAGTACTGTGCCAGTGCAAGAAACACATGGCAACTCCAAAGTGCTAGCTTCAAGGTTGGATGTCACTTCTCCGTCATGTAACAAGCTGCCAGAGATACACGCCAATTCAAAAGAGACAGTTAAAATTGTTTACGGTTATGGGAATAGGTGAGTATGAAAGAAAAAAATGGTTCTGAGCTATCCACTCCTCTAACCTGCACCTCTGTGTGTCTGCAGCAGCTTCTGAGAGCAGACAAGTGGGTGCTATAAAAAAATTACTGCAAAATGAGTTTTGATTCTACTCCAGAGCTATCAATGGATTTAACTCTGAATGCCAGGGAACATTTTGCTTTTCATAGGAATTAAAAGCAATCACTCATTCTTGTAAAGCTATAAAAAAGACCTGCTACAACTCTTACTCCACAATCCAGTAATAAAAAAGAAAGCAAGCACAATGAACCCAACTGTATGTCTTTGTCCTCTCCTGTCTCCATGAGCAAACAAAAACTGATACTCACTGCAGGCAGCCTTCATTTTTCTCTATCTGAGCCTGGCAGCTTGGGCAGTGCTTTGAAATGAGCTTAGCCAGATGTTTGCTTTGGGCTTCACTTGTCATTCCCTCATAGTACCCATCATCATCCACCCACTGAGACATGTGGCTGCAGCTTGCAGGATAATGGGCCTGAAAAAGACAGACAGTCAACCACACAGAAGCAGAATGGTGTGTGCCAAACCCAAAAAAGTATTGCCCCTGACTCAGCTCAGCCTCACCTCTGGGAAGTTGCAGTTGAAGCAAGATATCCAGGAGCACTTGGAACAGGCTGCCCCATAGCCAAATCCATCCTTAAGGAGGATCTGATCACAGCCCTGAGGGTTGGTGCACCATGTCAGATTGGAGCAACACTCAACGTAACCTCTAAGAAGGGCTTTCTCGTACTGTAATAAGAAGCCAGAAGGGAGATTTGAGGCAGAGAAGCTGCATGGTTAGGCCTTACACCTGGGGTCTGGTGCCTCCAGGCTCTACAGCTGACTGAAAAACTGCTCACAACAAAAGGGCACTATGTTAGTTTACTAAGTTAGTTTACTAAGATACCTAAGACACATGGAAGGAAATGCTCTTCTGTAGCCTTGATCATATGGTTGCCAGTTTGCAAGTTTAAAGAAAAACTATAAGATAGAGCAGTCTTTGTGACTACTGCTCATTTCTCTGACTGCTCATACAGGATCATAATGACAGTAACAAGCTGGAAGAGGAGAGTATTTCTGGAGAAGGAATTGCTGGTACAGACCTGTCAAACAACAGGGCAGTAGAAAACAGATGAGACACATGTTCTGTCCAGCAATTAGCAGAAATAGTCTGTCATACAACAGTCACAGTTCTGTCATCAGATGGTGAGGTCATTCAGCTCTAATAACTAAAACCTTAAAGAATATGGAGGAAAAAACAGCTTCTACCTCAGACCAAGTAGCTCCTGCTGCCCCATACTGACTGAGGACTAAGGTAAGCAGAGCTCAGAAAACCCAGTTTACAGTCATACATAAACCCACATAAACTTGAAGAGTGGAGACTAAGTCTGATGTGGTAACTACTGTCATCTTCATAAAAACCTGAGGTGCTCAAAGCCAGAGATTGTTGGAACACAGAGGACACAGGGACCATTGTTGCAGCAATAAAATGAAATTGCTCAAACGTTTTCTCTTCATTTGTCATAGATTTAACAAGGGCTTCTAGCACACCAGCAGAGGATACTTGACATGAACTGTGACCGTAGCTCTCACCTGGTCCTTAACTAATGATGTACTGAAATGTTTTTTGCTGGAGGTATGTTTAGAGGAACTACCACTGGGCTCTTTTGCTGATGTTATGCTTTCCTGAATAGCTGGCAATGCCCATGATCAGAGACAACTGACACTATGGGGCAGAAATGTAGTCTGCCTCACTGCCAGTCTTAGTAACAGGAAGAGGAAAAGCAGCAGCAAGATTATCTGTTTGTGCTCACAAAACCAAAACAGCTTTGACACCCAGTAACCTGCTGTACCTTGGCTATAATCTCCTCTGAGGAAACGATGGAGCAAATGAAAGCTGCAGTTGGCTGTGCTTGGCAATCGGATATGGGACAGGTGCAGTTGACAACCATATTCTGCTCAATGCGAGTGGTGAGATACTCACTCCAACAGGGCTGTAAAGGCAGAAGACGAGAAACTGAAGAGGAGCTGCACCACATGGGCTGCGCGACCCCGAAGCCCACGCCATGCAGCAGACAGTGCACAAAACCACCACAAACTATACATAAGTACCCAAAACCAGCAGACTGGTAACAGACTAACCCAGAATTGAAGGGTCGCCATTAAAGGGAGATGAAAAAAGAGAACATATGAACTCTGTGAAACCGACGTGGTAACAGCTTCAGACAAAGGGCAGCTGCTCTATCTAGGCGTCAGGAATTCCCTACCCAGTTACAGGTGCCAAAGACTTCAGGACCTTTACCTTGCAACAGTAGTGCATGCAGCAGAGAGTTGGTGGCTTTTCAGTGGGACACAGCTGGTTCACACAGACTGGACAGTGGGCCCCTGGGCTTGGAGGGGGCTGAGCATCCTGCACTTGCAGCCCCGAGGAGATAAGCAGGGTCTCCCGGTTCTCCATGTAACGCTGGATCAGGAAATCCACATTCCACCTGCAGTGCATGAGGAGGTGCCGAGCAACATCATCTGGGATGCTCAGAGTATCCCGGACCTGTTGTACTGTCTGGTTCATGAGCAGCTTTGCTTCGTCTGGACTAAGTGTGTGTCCCCTTGGCACCTGCAGCATTGCCATGAGAAACTCCTCCGAACTGCCAATGCCAGGCTTCAACCTGACATAGAGAAATGTGTCACAACCATATAAGGTGGAGATGCACACCCCCTCCGCACCTGGTGACATGCATCCCTACCAATGCAGGTGGTCCAAGCTGTCCTCATCTGGAGATGCCTTCAGTGGCCTACTCTGGAAAACCATCTGTGCCTGGCCCCCAGGAGGGGTTGTAGGTTCAGCAGAGATGTATTCCAAGACATGAGGCCTCTCCTCCTGGCGCCGCAGGTATCCCTGGTTCAGCAGGTGCAG